>OY282643.1:84118817-84218817 GCA_958299015.1 Tetanocera ferruginea
TTGCAAATAAAGCACTTTTAGATTAATCGAATATCATCTACTTGTAGCCTGATTATTCCTCCACATATTGAAATGATCACAACTTGCAAACATAGATTATTTTCTCAAAAATTGACTGGTTTCCCAGATGTCTAATAGCACAAAAACTTTAAACTCTATTATCTCGAAACGGTAAAAAAATTATACACTATTGTTTTATTAAGGCGACGATATAATATATAATATATAATATATAATATATAATATATAATATATAATATATAATATATAATATATAATATATAATATATAATATATAATATATAATATATAATATATAATATATAATATATAATATAAAATATATAATATATAATATATAATATATAATACATAATATATAATATATAATATATAATATATAATATATAATATATAATATATAATATATAATATATAATATATAATATATAATATATAATATATAATATATAATATATAATATATAATATATAATATATAATATATAATATATAATATATAATATATAATATATAATATATAATATATAATATATAATATATAATATATAATATATAATATATAATATATAATATATAATATATAATATATAATATATAATATATAATATATAATATATAATATATAATATATAATATATAATATATAATATATAATATATAATATATAATATATAATATATAATATATAATATATAATATATAATATATAATATATAATATATAATATATAATATATAATATATAATATATAATATATAATATATAATATATAATATATAATATATAATATATAATATATAATATATAATATATAATATATAATATATAATATATATAATACATAATAATTTGTTTAAAAAATATATTAATTTTTTTTAAGGCATTTTACTGACTTTAATTAAAAAATATTGTTCAAAAATGTTGCACCGTTAAAAAGTTAAACGTCTTCAAAGTTCAACAAAATATTAACAAATTCAAATTCACAAAAAAATAGAATGGACCGTTTTGTTTTAACGCCGTTCAATACGTTCCCGTTGACCTATGAACCTGAAATGATCGACATAACTGCATCATTAGATTTCTGAAACAGTGAAATGTGAAAAACGATTTTTGGCCGCCGAATTTTGCCCGTGCACCTCTGTGTAACGCTGATCTAAGAACTTACAAAAGATGAGTCGAGTATAAGGTGATGCATGATTGAAACGTCTGCGACCATAAACATATCTCGTGATATTAGTTTTATGAGATTTAATTAAATTTGCTTGCGCTATGGCAGTTGCCAAAAATCTCAAAGTTGTGTCCTTTGACTAGCAAAATTAAATGACCTTTTGAAAATGGAGCGTGTAGAGAATGTAGAATATAAAAAAATCAGTTATAGCACTATTTATTGTTTATTGTACTATTAAGTTACTATATATTTCTGTGCTCTTGCATTGCATTATGGAGAAACTTTTCTAATATAATCACTAAATATTTCGTTTTTTTCTTAGTCAATTTCAGAAAATGTTGGACATGTTTCATTGAATTCAGTTTTAAGTAATGAAATCCCCGAAACTCTGTCGGTGTTAGACCATCACGTAGCATCTTTAAATCAAAATATTGTTTATGTTAATAACACTGGAGATCCTTGTAGTAGTTCTTCGTTAGAAAGATATGAAAGACTTTCTTCAATATCAACAAATTTAAGTATAGGATTTTCTGGCCCTGGAATGAATTTACCAGCTAGTCAAGCTTTATCTACCAATATTACTAATATACAAGAAATAACTCCAGAAGTACGTAATGAACTCGGAAGCTTAGAAATTCCTGAAGGAGTGGATCCATCGTTTTTAGCAGCACTACCAGAAGAAATGCGTGAAGAAGTTATTCAAGAGCATTTGCGAATGCAGCGTGTTCGTCAAAGCGCTCAACAAAATGCTACACAATTACCTCAAGATTCTCTTCTCGAAGTAAATCCCGAGTTTCTAGCAGCCCTGCCTCCAAATATTCAATCTGAAGTCCTTATGCAACAGCGTATAGAACAGCAGCGACAAGCAGCGCAAACTACAAATCCCGAAGATCCAGTGGATGCAGCTTCATTTTTTCAAAATTTGCCAGATTCGCTTCGGCAAGCAGTAATAATACAAACATTTAAATATTCTGAATCGTTTTTAAAAGTAAATATCTTTATTTTAGATCCTGTCTGATATGGACGAATCACAAATTACCAGTTTGCCTCCGGAGCTGGCAACGGAGGCACAATATTTGCGTAGTGATTGGGAAAATCGAAATAGATTGCGTCTTAATGTCAACCAAACCAATGCAATTACTTCTTCAACACGTGGTATTTTTAAATTATATTCTATTTATAACTAATCATAATTCGATTTTATAACTAAGGTGGATATTTTACAGCGCGATTTCCATCATCAACAAGATCAACTCAAAATGTAGGGTGGCAAAACTCAATTTGGTACGATGCAAATGGCACACCTCAAACACATAACCACACAACAATTGTTCATCATCATCACACGCAACTTCATGGAAAACCGATTGCCTTGCTTCTGATGGAAGACGAAATTAATCTTTTGGATCCAGAATCTTTAACAACCCTGCTATCATTTTTGTTCATTGAAGATTCAAAAATAAATTTTTCGCGACTACATCGTATTGTACGAAATTTATGCTACCATGTACCAACTCGAGAATGGATAATACATGCTCTGATCAGCATAATTCAAAAAATAAATGATGAAAAAACATCTCGCAATTTAAAGAAATCAATTTATCCGCAGTGGCTTAAATTTCGCGTAGATGCTTTTGGGTTTAAATCTAATGTGTTCGTAATAAATAAAAGCAGACAAGAATTCAAAACTTGCAATAGTGAGTCATTTTCAGAGTCATGCACTTTAAATATTAATCCACAGGCAACACATATGATAATTCGTAATTGCTTGGATATGCTATTTGTTCTGGCTAAACATTTTCCCAGAAGTTTCGTTCCAATGAATATCAAAAACAAGGTAAGATTCATTAATTTTAGTAAATATGTCCACTATCTAAATACATAGTCTGAAAAATGCAATTGAGTTATAAAATTGTGGAATTATAATTTATTATTTTTAGTTAATCAGAGGCCGTAATCATTGTGAGCATTATCAAAAAAATTAAGGAACAATCATTATTTTATGATTTTTAGTTTTTTGTTCGGATATAAAAATAGTTTTCTGATTTTAATTTTTTACATCAAATAAAAAATCATGTTTTGATAATAATAAAAGTAATTTTTGGTCAAAAATATATAATTTATATGATTTTTATTATTTCGCTGAGTCATTAAAATCAAATTTTATTTTGTTTTGTTCAGATTTATAAATAATTTTAGGTTTTTTTTGCGCAGAAATAAAAATCGATTTCACACGCTTTCTTTTTACAAGACATTCCTAACAATTTGGTGGAGAAAATATATAAAAAGATTTTAATATCTGATAAAAAAAAATAAAAGTTTTAATTGTTGGCAAAAAAACTAGAAATCAAA
Organism: Tetanocera ferruginea; assembly: GCA_958299015.1. Lineage (NCBI taxonomy): Eukaryota > Metazoa > Arthropoda > Insecta > Diptera > Sciomyzidae > Tetanocera > Tetanocera ferruginea. The sequence continues at coordinate 84,122,361 of OY282643.1, forward strand.
TAATCAAAATTTTTCATTTTTGAACAAAAATAATAATTATTTATTTTTATAATTTTTAAGTTATCAACTAAAAGTAAAAAATTAAAATGCCACAATTGTATAACTCATGTAACAGGTGCGAGCTACGAAAACATGATGAAGAATTATATTTTTGCGCATATAATAAACATCTACTTTCAAAAACCTTTTTCACGCCTTCTATGCTTTAATAACAACAAAATGTTGGACCCAGATGGACACGTGATAAAGAAGTAAACAAAAGCGCAACAAAAAATCTTTGCAGAATCAATGCAGTCATTTTTTTGAAATTTTGCGACTAGCAAAATAGTAGAAAAACACTACTTTGATAAAGTAAAAAGTGCCTCGGTGATTCCATCTTGGTTTTGCGGCAGTTGCACTTATTAGACTACTGATGAGTCGGAGTAGCGTCCGACGAAACCATGGTCTAGTCTCCTCGGTTGTTCTGCAAAGAACTTAGTTGTTTTAGGAAACCTGTTACTTCATGAATTATTTGGCATTAAGCTCTAAAAAAATGGTTCTTAAAAAATATGTTAATTTAAGAATTATCAACTAAAACTAAAAAATTAAAATGCCATAATTGTATAACTCAAAAAAATTAAAGTTTAAAAATAATTTTTATTACTGAGCAAAATAATAAAAATCAAAAATTTGTGAGTAAAAATAATAAAAATCATGAAACGATTTTTATTTCTGGAAAAAATAAAAAGCAATTTAGAATGTTTTTAATTTCTATGTTTAACGCGTAAGAAATAAAAACCATTATTTATTCGAAAACGCAATACAAGTTCCAACAAATCGGTATACTCAAAAGTTTTTTCCGACACTTAGAACATGCTGATTTTTATACACTAAGAACATGCTGTAAGATTGTAAGTAGATATAATACACGCGTTCTGCAGCTGGAGCAGGAGCCAAGAGCCGATGATAGCGCCATCTATTTGTGGTTGGTGGAAAACTAGCTTGGAGAGTGTATTGGCTACGGCTCTAGTGGTAGTTGTGGGGTACTACTTGCTGGTTTGGTGGGTTGTGTCTTGGGATATTTTTGGTAATGGTGGTGTTGGTGGTATAAGATAAAATAATAGTTGGTGGCAGCGTTACCAGTTTTGCACTATAAATAGTGCTTTCGGTATTTTTTGAGCTCTTGCGAGATGCTGCGGGAGAAAGTAAAAATCATCGCTTTATGTGAGAAAAATTCTCATGCGAGAAAATTTTTACCACATGTGCGATTTTTCCCACACGAGAGAATAAAAATAACGAAATTACCACAAATACCTCACATTACCAAAAAGAAATTTCTACCTACTGTGGTAGAAGTACGCGTGAATGAAATGTGTACAGAAAAGGTTAACTAAGTGAATGAGCTTGTTGATGCATTCTTCATTCTTCTTGTTGGTAGTTTGTTTGTGTTTAAAGTGTTTTCAATATTTAACAACAAAGGAACGTAAATAATTTTTAATAGCAAAGTGAAAAATAAAATAATTATGTCTGGAAGAAAAAGATCATTGTCGCATAGTTATTCAAAAACTCTGTAAGATTAAAGCATTTTTACATTTTAGGCGCATTTAAATATTATGAATGTGTTAAAAGAAAAATTATGATGAGCAGTGCGAGGACTGCTATAAGGCTGGAGAAATTTTTCTGAGAAATAATTTTTGAACTCAATAAAGAATTGAATTATTAAAAATTATTGTTTTATTAACTGTTGATAATTAATATGTTGCAATTTAAGTTTACTTTCGTTACATAATTTCATACTTTGCTAAAAACACCGCTTAAAGTGATATTTTAAGCAACTTTGAGGTATTTCATTGACTTGCGGTAATTTTGTGGTAATTTGCACGATTTTGAGGTAATTTGAGGTATTTTATTGACTTGCGGTAATTTTGTGGTAATTTGCACAATTTTGAGGTAATTTGAGGTATTTTTGACGTGTGGTAATTTGAGAGAATTAAATGCGAGAATGAGGTAATTTTGGAGGTATATTCATCTGACAACGCTGGTTGGTGGTAACAATCGCAATAGCATTGAATAATTATAATATAGAATGGACACCGCCAACATTCGCCGCTACGCCGTTCACATGTCTCTAGTATCGTTTTGCATATCACCAAAGATTTTCACCTACTTTGTGCACAAGCTAATAAAATCCTAAATTGATCCCAAAATAGAGATAAATAATTTCCCTCCTTGTTCAAGGTCAGTAGCTGCTGCTCTGCTGGCAAGTGTTTTCGTTTTATTTGTGTTATTTGGTTCTTAAGCAAATTGTGTAAAATGAAAATTTAATAGAATGAGTTTTGAGGCTTAAAATAATTCTTCAGTAAAATAACCTCTTTAATTAAGCAAAATAGTGTCGATTTATAAATATCATATTCAAAATTAATGTTTTCATGTTTATATATAATATTTTTATGTACATTAAAGTAGTAAATAATAGACAAAATAAAAAATGAATTCAATCGTTATATCCTAGGGTACGCGGTATAATTGTTGGTGCCACCGCATTTACATAAATAAAGTACTTTGAGCAATGAAACACTTTATTACATTTACTTTTTAACACATTAATAAGTAAATGTCAGCACACTATTGTAATGTCAGAACAAGCACTTTTTGTAATAAAAAATTTTACCAAATGCATTCTTCAATTTTTAGGAAACGTTTCTCAAAATAGCTATGTTTAAATTTTAGGGAGTCAATAATTGCAAATAGAATAATTGTCAATAATAGAAAAAAACATATATTAAATTTAAACAAAAAAAAAATTTATATTAAAAATTTAACGCATTTGCGTCTCTACAAAGAAAATTTAAAGCAAACGTGTTTAAATTTGAACTATAAAATATATATTCAAACATTCAGCTCCATACCTCAATGCGTTGTTGAGATATTCATTGGGTATTTTTAAACCCATTAGGCCGTCGTGATAACTTTTCTTCGAATTTTTTCAAAATAATTGCAATGCGTATTCAACGACAAAACTGCTTATTGAAATCTGTATCAATTATTTTTGGTGACCATGGCATGCAGGTTAAGTGTGTGGCTTAGCAATGCTCGGAGCCCGAGTTCGATCCCCAGTCGCAAATCAGTCGAATTCAGTTAATTACTTATTATATAAAAACTATATTACTATTATACTATATTATTATTATTATATATACACTTATTATATAACTACTTATAAAAAACTAAATATTTCTGTTGTGCTTTGATTTATTTTCTATATTTTCTGCTTTTCACTGCCGCTATTTCCACCATCGGAAAATTAATGGTTTTCGTAGTCTGGTAACTCTAGTCAAATGACAGAATTTCAAGGATGCATCTAGTAGTCTAAGAAATTTTGATCTAGTGATTTTTTGAAAAAAATTATTTTCATGGGTATTTTTCTATCTATATGGGTTTTCCAATGGGAAATGTGTTAATTGCATATGTTTTGAGTCCTTGTAGCATCAAGCCTTTTTTATTAGGCCGGATCAATTTTTGTTTTCAAAAACTCGTAGGCGCGGAAAATTTTCTACGGAAAATTCTGACCATCTTTTTCCAAAAAACACTAACAAGGAAAGGTCCCCAGGTGACAGTCTCCGATTTGAATGATTTTCGGATATGTGATAGAAGACAAATCTAAGGTCGACGTATTTTTTTTATATGTGCTCAATCGATGGTTTAGGGTTTCAAACTCGCGTTATGAATGGAAACGCGTTTCCATGGAAAAATTTACAAATTTGGTACCAAACGAAAGCTCTTACAAAACCACACACGATGGCATCAATTTTACATAAGAAAATTTTGTTGTAATTTTTAGTAATGTTTAGTCGATATCATAGAAGTATGTTGAAACAATTATTTCATATTAATTTATGTTGGATTTAAGGCAATCTATAAACTTACCTTTTTTTTGTTTTTTTTGAATTTGTTACTATTTATAATAAAATTTTTGTTTTATTTAAATGCATTTATTTTGTGTAAAGAAATAATTTTATTACATTAAAAGTACCCAATATGGGTATCAAAAATTTTATTTTCTTATGGCTTATCCTTATGCTTAAATATTTTATCAAAAAAGTTTACATTTCATAGGGCTTCCATACAGAATGTGTGGTTTTTCTTGTAAGTCTCATCGCACCAGTAAACAATAGTTTTAATCATCCAAAGTACCAAATATGGACATTTTTACGATAAACAAAAGAAATGGAATGCATTTTTTCATTTCTTTAAAAAAGAATTTTTTGATTTTTAACAGGAAAAATCATAAAAATCTTCTTCTAATTTCAAAACGTCAACTTTGTGAATGAATAACTCATCAGATATGAAAATAATTTTTTTTTAATTTTATAATAATTATAATAAAAAACATTAATTTTAAAATAAATCCACGTCCTTCAAAGTGCATTTCGGCTTAAATTCGATTTGATATGGTTTTTTTAAAAAAACATTATATTTTTGATAGATCTTTAAAAAAGTACCACTCACTGCAATTTTTTATTAAATATTTTTTAATTCACCTGGGGACCTTTCCTTTAAGCCTAAAATCGATTTCGAGCCTCCGGTTTTTCGAAAGAAATTTTGAATTTGTGTTGCTACAAAATGTGAAGAAATTGAAAAAAAGAACCAAAAAATTACTGAACAGATGAACAGATTTTACTGGTTTCGAACAAAAATTTAAAATAATATTTTATTTATAAATTTCACTTGTTTGTTTCATTATGTGTCAACAAAAAAATAAAAAATTTTCAGATTGCATTATAACATTAAACTAGTAAGGTATATCTTCGACTTGGCCGAAGTTAAAATACCCCCACGGCCGATTCTTAAGGGTGGAAGAATCTTAAATTGGAGAGCTTTTTGTATGAGATTTTGAGAGATTTTATTATTTTTATGTGTCTAAAATACATACATATCAAATTGTTTTCCTGCAGCTTAAATATAAGCCTTTTTAAAAAATTTTAAATTTTGGGGTTGTATGGGAGGTGGGCGTGTTAGATTGTGTATGACGCCCATTTTTCAAACACACCTCAGTTTTGACATTGAATACACAAATACCGAGTTTCCGTCTTGTTACTTTAATTTTAGCCTCTTTATAGATTTTTTTAATTTTGGGGTTGTATGGGAGGTGGGCGTGTTAGTGGGTGGATGACGCCCATTTTTCTTAGACTTCTCAGTTTTGATATAGAATACACATATACCAAATTTCAGTATTGTAGCTTTAATATTAGCTTCTTTGTAGAGTTTTCAATTTTGGGGTTGTATGGGAGGTAGGCGTGGTTTTCATCCGATTTAGCCCATTCTCGAACTTGACCTTAGTTTTTTTAAAAAAGCTTAAATATCGAATTTCATTACGATAGCTTAAAAATTACGGGTGTAATCGTGTCGACAGACGGACAGACGGACAGACGGACAGACGGACAGACAGACGGACATGGCTAAATCAACTCAGGTGGTGATGCTGAGCAAGAATATATATACTTTTCCATACTTACCACGCCTCCTTTTGGGTGTTACACACGTCGTGACAAAATTAATATACCCCTTACGCAGTACGCGTGGGGGTATAAAAATATTTTGAAAATTTATTTAAAATAGAATAACAACATTTGAAAGCTAGATTTCGTGAAATCTATTGCTGATTTTGTGGCAATACTTTTTAAAGTAGTGCTTTCTACAAATATTTAGCGATAGCTAATTATCAAAACAACACAACAAAAAATAGCTTAAAATAATACAACTAATGTAAACAAACAAAACAAAACAAATTGGCCATTTCAGCCCTTGAAAGGACTTTGACCGAGCTTCTTATGATCAATTGTGTTGTGTGTGTTATTAAATGTTTGCACACAATTGACCGAGAACTGGACCTACATGTTTTTATGCCGACTCCGAACGGCTCATGTTCTCAAGAAGCTTTACATGGCATTATTTACTCTCTGAGGTTTGCCATTGTCTGCAGAGAGGTGGTGACCGATCAGAAAAATTTTTTATTGAAAAAAACTTTTCGCCGCGGCTGGGGATCGAACCCGGGCTCCAAGCATGCTAAGCCACACACTTAACCTCTATGCCACGGTCACCACCAACTAATGTAAAATACTTCATAATTTGAATCATTTTGCTTTACAAATTTTATTTGTCTTTCATTTGATTTTAGACTGGAATTCTTTCTGAAGATTATAATACTCCAAGTATTGAATCCTGTGTTTTAAGATCCCTTTATGTTTATTAATAGTTTTCATAAAAAGGGTTTTTACTATAAATATTTTTACTCAAATCTTTATATTTTTAATAGTTTGGCGTTTACGTTTTATTTTCATTCATTTGTGGGGCGGGGGGTTTAACCCCCGAAACCCCCTGCGTTCGCCCCTGTGAACATTCTTTTCAATTTCTATATTATTTAGTTCAAAATTTATTTTTGCTAACACTGGTCTTTTTTCTATATATGTTTCATTTCTTATTTTCTTTTGTTTTTGTCAAAAGGAGGGACATGACATTGGCCGTTTTTTTAAATCGACTTTTTCGAAAATTTTCATGGAAAAATTCTTACGGGTTCAAAAAATACAGCCGGATAAGTGAGAGCGCGTTTTTATTTTTCGCCTTTTTTGTCTTTGTGCACAAAATTTGAACGCGTTTATCTCGAAGCCATGTTTGGAAACCAAATTTTGGAAAAATGTTTGGTTTTGACTGAGTTATGAATTCTTTAAAAAAGGTCTGTTTTCTCTGCCGCGAATGTTATGTCCCTTCTTAAAGCCACTAATATTTACGAACTTCTTTTCAAAGTGTTCAGCGCATATATACAATTTTTCATCTTCTATCAACTTGGAAGAAAAGCTTTCTTTTGGCATAAGAAATCTAGAAATTCCATTTTGTTTTTTAATTTCACTCCCGACGTAATCATAAAACTTCATCACAGTTAAGTTAATAAAAGATCTTTCAAATTATTTAAATAAATAAAACTCTTACGCGCTACCAATGCATATAAAAAAGTTAACAGTGGTCAAAAAGCTAGCAATTAACAAAAGACACAAAACAATACCGCAGAAAGTAACTGGTAAACAGAAAAGGACTATAACAATAACAAAACAAGTGAAAAAAAAAACCAAGGGAAATTTTTCACACACAAGCGAAGACAATTTATTTGGGTTATAGAACTGGATAATTATGTGGAGTGCAAATATCTGCCACATAGCTCTAATGTCGCTTCATCGTTGGTAGTGTCACCTTCTATTTGTAATTATTCAATGGCAATAGGAGGTGGATTTAACCCCATGATGCATGACAAATGAAATTTGAAATTATTCGTCAACTGTTACGTTAACTGGTTGGAATTTGTTTTGCTCAGTGATTTTGTTTTAAATTCATTACTTAAAAGCGCCGATAAAGTGCATTGAGCCGCCGGTTTAGTAGATAAAGATGTGTCGCATCTTTTCAGCACTAATTTCTTCGTCTATAAACTTGAAATTGCACAGTTTTTCCATTATTAAAATTCTTTGGAATTACCTCAACCACAAACTCGCATACATTTAAGTGTCTTGCGTTGCTGTTTTTGTTCCCTGCTGCTGCTGCTGTTACTGCTGTGCGGCTGACTTTCTCTGCTTTCTACGTCACGTCTGTTGTTATCGACGTCTGTCCTCCTCGGGTCCGGTTCGCTGCTGTTACGAGCTGCGGGTCTGCGTTTGTTTATTGCTCGTCACTAATACATATGCAATAAACACATTGCTGAAACTGTGCTGTCAAAATATACGTTCCACATCCCACGCAACCCAGCAAACATTGTTGCCAAAATGTAACCCACCAAACGTTTAGCTAAATCTGCAGCAATTATCTCTGGTATCGGCTGATGAATGCAAATGTCAACATCAACATCACCTAGAATTACGCGTGAGCAATTGCGCCAAAAGCTTGCCCCTCGTAATAGGGGTGAACACACGCCGAAAGTAGAGAGTGGCAGCTCATTTTCATATAGTGCAGCACTTATCGCCGTGGAAGAGCGCCTGATTACAAAGTTGAAGGAAGAAATTTTGCAGCTTGAGGATCGACTCCGGCAACATTCGGACAACAACCGCGAGCAACTGTCGACTGAGTTATTTAACGTTGAGAGTAAGCTGAGTAATGAGCTCAAGTGTGAAGTTGCGTCTATAAAAAATAAATTTATTAAGCACGACGAAAAAATCTGCTCACTAGAGCAACGCATCGAAATTTTAACATCCCGTTGTGACGTATTATCCGATGAATTAAAGCGATACTCCACCTCAGGAAACAACAAAGAATCGTCTTCTGATGCCGTTATTAACAACACGCATCTTGAGTCGCAGCTGAACGACCTTACTGACCGCTGTGATCAACTCGCTCTGCAGCTGAGCGAAACCAGCAACAACAACAACGACGCTATTGTTTTTGGAATTCCCTTTGTGGAAGGAGAAAGTCTCAGAAGCATTTTTAATCAAATATGCCGCTCTATTGATTTCCTCGCACCGCAAGTACGTGATATTTTTCGCACAAAGAAGTCGGAACAGCATCCAAATTCTGCGGTCATTATTAAATTTTATACCCCCTATGATCGCACTCGTGTTCTTCGCGGTTTTGCTGACTATAGAAGGAGAGCCAAGGCCGCAGTAACGCTAAGAGGTGCTGGTTTTGACTCCGACTTCAAAGTTTTTATCTTTGAAAGTTTACCTGCTGAGGTCAGGAAAATTCTTCAGGCTGGTATTAAGCTTAAACGCACCAAGAAGCTTTTTAACGTTTTCTCCATCCGTGGTGTGGCTCATGTCAGAGCTAACCGTGGTGATGCTGCAGTTGCTGTCCGAAGTGAAGCTGAGCTTATGTCGCTGGCGTCGAATAATGCTTCCTCCACAGCTACTGATGTTATTTAGATCCCTTACTAATTCTATATTTCTCTTTCTTTTTTCTCTACCTACATTTTATTCTGTCTTGCTGTCTTTCTCTTTTCTTAAAAATCTATCTTACCCTAGTAATCTTTCTACTTCATGGCTTTTAATAGAGTTAAGTTGCTCGTTTGACCTCTTATTGTCTGGATTCTGACTCATTCAGTGGCGTTGATGAAAAACGTAAGCTTCTAATTAACAATCTATGTAATAAATGTGACGGTCTTTCCATTGTTCACTTCAATGCGCGTAGTTTGAATGCATCAAAACTTGACTATATAAAATTTGTATTTGTCAATTCTAATGTCGATGTCATCTGTGTATCTGAGACGTGGTTCAATACTGATATCCCAAATAGTTTTTATAATATTGATAGTTACACTCTTTTTAGAAATGACAGGATTGGCCGCAAAGGGGGTGGAGTTGCGGTTTACTGCAAATCTACTCTTAACTCTAAACTTATTAGTAAGTCCCTCGGGTCTGAGATAGAGTTTTTGAATATTGAAATAACTAACAATTATAGTGTCAAATTGCTTATTTCTTGTGTTTACAATCCACATAGATCTTTTAGTTTTGAACCATTCTTTAGTGACCTGAATCAACGTTTAATGGACTTTGATTGTTTTGCGATTTGTGGTGATTTCAATGTTAATATACTTAATAAGGACAGTGTGACAGAAGGTCTCAATGACCAATTAGGTGCAGCTGGAATGACTATTATTAATTCCTCATCTCCAACGCGCTTTGCGCCTAATGTAAACCTTAGTTTAATTGATCTCTTTATTTTGTCTGATGTCTCCTTACTTTTATTTTTTGATCAAATTTCTTTTATATCTGATCATGACTTGCTATTTTGTGCTATAAATTTTAAGTCTCGTTGTGTTTCCTCTCAAACATCTGTTACGTATCGTGATTTTAATTTCCATTGATTACACTCGGTTGTATGATTATTTGTCTTGTATCTGTTGGAATGACTGTTGGTTTAGCCAATCTGTTGATGATAAGTTAAATGTTCTTGTTTCACACGTTATATATGCTTTTGATAACTTTGTTCCTGTTCGTGAGTCTATAGTTGGTAATAAGTTATGTCCATGGTATACGTCACATGTCAAAGTAGCCATTAATAAAAGAAACAAACTTTATGTTAAATGGAAAAGAAACCCTACTAATGAAAACTGGGATATATACAAACGTGCACGCAATAATGCTGTGTCCATTATTAGATTATCTAAAAAAAGGTTTTTCTTTAAAAAACTAAATTGTGCTCTTCCTTCTAAAATTCTTTGGAGGAATATTCGTTCCTTAGGTATATATAGTAATGATGATCAAAAATGTGAAATTGAACCTAATAGTCTTAATAATTTTTTTTCTTTTTAAATCAGCAGCAAATATTATTGTTAATCAATGTAATGTCCGTAGCACTTATAGCCCCCCAGTACATAATCAGTTTTCTTTCTGTTGTGTTGATAAAAATGATGTCATATTGTCTATTATGAAAATAAAGTCAAATGCCATTGGTAGTGATGGCATTCCTTTGCGTTTTATCAAAATTATATTGCCGTTTATCATTAGACCCCTCACTCATGTAATCAATTACTGTTTCACTGTATCATGCTTTCCCAGCTCTTGGAAGCTTGCTACAATAATACCAATTGCTAAAGTCAGTAATGCTTCATCTATGCAAGATTTTAGACCCATTAGTATTCTGTGCTCGTTCTCTAAAATCTGTGAAACCTTGATGTGTAAACAAATTAATGAATACTTAGAGTCTAATAAACTGCTTTCACCGTACCAATCTGGTTTTCGATCAGGTCACAGTTGCGTTACTGCTATGCTCAAGATTCAAGACGATATTCGCATAAATTATGACGCCGGTAATATCACACTCCTTTGCCTTCTTGACTTTTCAAAAGCTTTTGACAGTGTTAATCATTATCTTTTAGTTCGGAAACTGAAATCTCTGTTTGGGTTCAGTAATGGCGCTGCTTCTTTTATTGAAAGCTATCTTAAAGGCAGGATGCAAAGAGTTAAAATTGGTAATGCACTGTCTGACTATTTAGAAATTAAAGCGGGTGTTCCTCAAGGGTCTATTCTTGGACCTTTGCTATTTAGTTTATTCATTAATGACATTTTTACCACATGTAATGATATGACGATGCATGCATATGCCGACGACATTCAATTATATTCTTCTAACCGCATTGGACTACTTGAGGATTTATGCTGTAGACTTAATGAAGACTTGAGTGCTATTTCTAGATGGGCTACTGAAAATTACCTCTGCCTGAATGCCAATAAATCGTTTATTCTTCCTTTATCTAAGGATAAACTTGACTTCAACCAGATTCCGACAATTTGTCTTAATGGCAATCATTTACAAATAGTTGACAAGGTGAAAAATTTAGGTTTTTATATTAATTCTAAACTAACTTGTACTGACCATGTGAATTACATAATAAAAATAATATATTATACGCTTAGGTGCCTGCGGTTAACGTCTAAGTTTACTCCTACTTTGACCAAAAAAAGACTTGTGGTTCAACTTATTTTACCCATTATAACTTACTCTGAGTTGGTTTACAGTAAATTGGACTCTCACTCGGAGCACAAAATTCTTGTTGCGTTTAATGACATGACTAGATATATATTTGACTCAAGACGTTTTGACTCTGTATCTGTTAAATGTAAGGAAATTTTAGGATGTAGTTTAATAGGATACTTAAATGCTAGAAACTGCATATTTCTGCACAAGTTGGCACTTAATAAGACACCGTCATACCTTTTTGAAAAACTTCGCTTCAGAACATCGAGTAGAACATCCAATTTTATAATACCACGATACTCTTGTTTACAGTCTAAGCGGCTGTTTTTCATCAACGCCATCAAGCTCTGGAACTCGCTTCCATCAAACATTAAAAATATTGGCAGCACGAGCAATTTTAAGTCTTCTATTTGAACCTATTTTTCTAACCTCTAATTTTCTTCTCTTCATTTTCTATGCTGCTTTGAATACTTAATCTTCTCCTTTTTTACTTAGTTAAGTTAAGTTAAGTTTTTAAATTTATGTAGACATTTTTTTTCCCTTTCTCTTATTTTTTATAAATTTTAAATTGGTTTTGTTCTGATAAATCATAAGTATTAACTTTAAGCATTGTTTGTATTTCCTGTTGATTATTATGTTCTTAAATCTTAAATTTTAAATTTTTTAATTTTTAAATTTTTAATTGTTGTACGCTAAAAGACCTTATTGATCTTACTGTACTAATTTTTAAGTCAAATCAATACATATACAAAAATACAAATACAATAAATACAAATAAATTTAATAAAATAATTTAATAAATTTAATTAAGAAATATAATAATTCGACATCAGTCGAAGTGCTCCATACATAAATCAGTTTGCACCATGGAATTAATACTTATAATTGGATGATGGCTTATATTAACCCTATGGTGCATACTGATCCTTATATGGAGCACTACGACTGATGTTGGCTTATGGTGAATTTATAATTGAATGAGTGTTGTCATATGGGCAGTATTTTGAACAGGTAGACAGGATTCCTATTTCTCGCAGGATTTGGGCAGTGTTTTTTTAATCTGGTTTTTAAATTTTCGTTGAATCAAAACAATAAAACTAAATGCAACCGTGATGGCGAACGAGAAAAGTCGTGATTTCTTCTGGTTGTATGGTTGGCATAAAAAAATAAAAGTTTTAATTTATTGAAATATCTAAAATAAAAAGTGCTCGTTTTTTAATCTTAAAGCACGATTTTGATGAAAACCTTCTTGTGGATTAGGTAACCTCACTCGCCGCATTAAGCGCTTGTAAAACGAGTGCCTCTGCTGCTGCTGTTCTTTTATCACAATAAGTTGCGATTGTTAAATTAAAAGAATAATTTTTGTTGGATAATTACAACATAACTTCAGTCATCCATTTAAGCTGTTGGATTATATTGTATGCTGCTGCGTGTGCTGTTGTCGGCTGGTTGCTGTTGTCTGGGTGGACCTTTCCTGTTCCAATCAATATAAGAACATGCCTCTTCTATGCTTTCATTGCAAAGCGAAATGCACAAAAACACCAGGATCATGTTATTGTGGTATATGTGGACAATATTCCCACCATGCCTATGCTATGGAGACTACGCCGCAAGTTACCGCTGCGATGATGGACTTAATTCGCAAAAGCACCCAATCAGCCAAACAAGCTTGGAATAAGCTTTAAACAAGCTTACAAACGTAAGCCTCAAGCTTGGATAACGCTTTCATTTACTATTGTAGAACGCTTACATGTAATTGTAGGATAAACGAAAGTGAACCCTTGGAATAATATTCCTTACTTCAAGCTTAATCCAAGTGTTGTTTTTACAATTGGATATAAGTGTTTTAATAAGCTTTTTCCAAGTGTGCTACATTCAAAAAATCAATTAGCACTCGCGAAAAATTTTTATTCCGTGGCTCAGTTGGTAAGCCACTTTTTTATTTGAATTGTTGTGATTTGGACATCCAAGGTTCAATTCCCAACCGGAACATTTTTATTTTTATTTATTTTTTATTTTCCTTTGTTTAAATTGAAGCACATATTTATATGAAAAATTGCATGCCTTCAAAAATTTTTGTGTTTGCTACACCAGGGATCGAACGCGCGACCCACCGCATATGAGTCGGACACTCTAACAGCTTGCCGTAAGCCTTATGGCTGCTGAGCGAACAAAATGAGAATAAAATACATTTATGTATGTATATAAGAGAGCATCACAACTTTGAACAGTTGTACAACTATTACTGTTGTCAGCGTTTTCTAAGTATGATTGCAAAACACTTACTTAATGCAAGCCTTTCCAAGTATTATTGTGCATCACTTGCTTTTTGTGTTTTACACAATAGTTATACAAAGGAACTTGGAAATTTATTACCTGGGCAAGTGTTTTTCAAGCGTGCTTGGATAAGGCTTGCTTTTTGTATTGCATGTAAGCTTTATCCAAGCACTATTTCTAAATGGCTGATTGGGCAATGATGCTAATTTTTATCGGTGCAATATTTGTACAAGTTCACCACCATCACGTAATACCATACAACAAGATGACATTACCACTTGACTTGTCAATATGGAGCGCCGCTTGTCTGAACAAATTTCTCAAGACGTAACATCATACCTTACCACCATCAGGAACGAATTATAAGTTACATTGCGAAAGTTAAACATGTTGAAGACAGTAGAGGTGTCAAACTATCGATGGTCTTACGATGGTCGTTTTCAAGAAAACTATCAATACTCACGATAGTCTCAAAAAAAAGGAAATCATCGATAGCGCTATCGATGGCACTATCGGATTTTTAGTCGCTGGTAACAGTATAAAAAAGGAAACAATTAAAAATAACAAAAACCAACTAAAATAACAGCATATGTTTTTTAAAACTTTATACTTTCGATAAACTTAACAATGCAGAATTAATTATTCCTACTAAAAAACAACTTACCCGCGCTTTGGTTATTTTTTAATGTTCAGTAGAGGTGTTCGATAGTCCTACTGAAGTATCGATAGTTTTTATAATAAAAAAAAAACTATCAATACTCATTGATATTCACAAAAATATGAAACTATCGATCTCTAGAAGACAGCACTTTAACTTAACTTGCTGAATTACAAGCCGATAATAATAACTTGCGCACACAACTTAAGAGGACATGACACCTTCAAAAATTTTTTTATTTTAATGTTTTAAAATGCGTATAAGCTGAATAAAAAATTAGATATCATTTTGAAAAATTACAAATATATTTTTCGGAAAAAAAATTACGGAAAAAATTTTTTTATTATTTTAATCAGATATATTGCTAATGAAATTTTTTTTAAAATCACTAAAAAAAGCATGGCGGGCATGATAAAACAAAACTACCCGATCGATCGAATGAACTACGGACAGAGAAATCGGTTTTATAGTTTTTGAGTTTTGACCAATTTTGTCCAAAAAACTTGACAATTTTAGAAAAAACGCCGCCATTTTGTTATATTTCAACCAAACTTGTTTCTTCTAGTTCAAGGCTGTTCAACCCGCGGGCCGCATGCTGCCCAAGGCAAGTATCAATGCCGCCCAAAAATATTCAAAGGGATTTAGCAGTATTTATGCTACCAGCATTTTGCAAAGGGAATGCGTAGGGTTGCAAAATGATATCCAACTTAGACAGAAATTTGATCACGTCTTTTAATTGAACTTTTATAAATTATACCTGTCCAGAGACAAATATCCCACACTGCACAAAACGTAACTAAGGACAA
Source organism: Tetanocera ferruginea (assembly GCA_958299015.1). Taxonomy (NCBI): domain Eukaryota; kingdom Metazoa; phylum Arthropoda; class Insecta; order Diptera; family Sciomyzidae; genus Tetanocera; species Tetanocera ferruginea. Next base: position 84,137,532 of record OY282643.1, read on the forward strand.
AAAGTGACAGCGAATCAAAATTTCAGTGTAGTTCTTCTTCGCTTTTGGACTTTAGCCTTCAGTTCATCTTCGTATGGCTTCGTATCTCTACGGAGTGACTTCTTTCAACTTCGGCTTTGTTCGTCAAATGTTCGGTTTTGTTCGGTGTTGTATTGAGCCATATATATTTTATTACTTTAAGCGCCCTCTATCGAAAGTTTTTATAGCTTCCAAAAGTCTCTCTTGTATTCCTAGGTCAGAAGAATCTTCGAACAATTTCATCAAAATCGCTCCAGTCGATTAGCCAGAAACATATCTATATCTATACTATTATATAAAATTGAAGTGGAAATATTAAGTGCGCAATAGACTCCAAAACTACTGGACCGATTTTTAAGAAATTTTAAAATATCATATTTGTGCTACAGAATGCCATAAGCGGGGCTTATTTAAGAAAATTTAGCAATAAATATATTAAATTAAGTTGTTTAGTTTTTTAGGAAATTACCACCGATGCTAAACTTTGCTTGGTCGTTTACTTTTCACGCGTTTGTGTTACGAGAGTTTCAACTTCATGTTGCTATCAACCCTTCTCTTTAAAGTTTTTTGATCTCGCTCTCGCTCTCCACACTCATTCGAAGAGTGACCAAAAGCAGTTGGCGCTCTTTTACGTGATGGGAATACAAGTTAAATAAAGCTTACTGTGCTGTTGTTGCTGTAGAATGATGAGCTGCAAACCAATGTGTGTATATTTGTTTCGCCGCATGTAATTTCTTTACACATATTATTTGATATTTTAATATTTTAAATTGTGGCATTCACAAGTGTGATATTTTGTATAGATTAAGATAAACTAAAGGTTTGAAAAATGAAGTGTTCGTATTTCCCTTAAACTACAAATAAATGCCTCGACGTAAAATAAGTTTGACAAGGTCAACAGAAAATGCAAGAGCGATGCTCCGCGCTAGGAGACTCAAAGAGAAAATTGTTGGTAAATTATGCATGCAATAATTTGCTAACACGACTGCGATTGGAGTGAGGTAGTGGCGTAGCTAGGGTTGCTGGCACCCGGGCCGGAAACTAAATTGTGCACCCTTTAAGAAGGTTATACTTAACCTCATAAAAGCAATGCTTAAAAAGTACTACGAAATTAATATAATTTTTTTAAATAATAATTTGCTGTTATGATTATTTTGTTTAAGTGCAAATGAGTAAACAGATATATTCAAATTCATTGTATTATTTATAAAAGTAGGTAACAATATACAAAATTAATCTCATCGATATTAATATATATGATATCATTTGAAAATTAATTTGGTAACTTATACAAAACTGAAAAATTTTCCGCAATCAAGGAATTTTTCAAAAATGTTTTGTTTACGCAAAATTTTGACTTGCAATAGTAAGTAAATACCCAAAGATCTATTTTGAATAATTTTGCATAATTGAGGAAAAAATAGGACCGGGAAGTAAAACGTTAACAAATTTCCCCTCAGTGACCCTGAATAACTATCAATTTAAATATTTTTTCGAAATCAATCCACGTCTTCTATATAAAAGTTAAGTGAAAATAAGAACAATATATAAAAATTAATTTAGAAACATTTTTCCTAATTTTTATAAATTTCTTTATAGTTCTCTTTATACATTTCAGCTTCGACTTTAATAGAAAAGACTAAGGTCTGTAACATTTGACTGCCTTATTCTCGACCATAAATATCACAGTATCACAATATCACAGTGATACCAAATTGATATCAGAAATTTGCTTCATTGTCATTATCTACATAATTCCCAAAGCAAACTTGCATTGGGAGAACAAGTTCAAAAGTCATGAAAATTAGAATAATTTTTAGAACAGTTTTTTCTTAAAAACTGTATTTTTGGCAGTTTTTATTGGTTGATTTGAACAGAATAATAATTATGTATTTTAGTAAAGTAAAGGAGTTAGGAAACCATCTTGGAGTTTCAATAGACATCTTCAAAATAAAATAAAAAACATCAGAACGCCATAAAATTGTTATAAAACGCCATTTATTTAATTTAAAAAAAAATTTAATGAATTTTAAATTAATTTAATTTTTTTAGAAATTTTAAAGCAAGTAATATATTGAACTTTAAATTGTTTTATGTAACAGGATACCCAAAAACATATTACTATTAAAAATTATGTTCTAGCAGGTTAAGAGCTGCAAATAAGGTTTGTTTGTCGATGTATAGCCTCAGAACTTAGTAATCACAAAATTATAAAGTATATTTTTATTCCTGACATTAATGACATGAGCACGTTTTTCAAAAAAGCTCTGGAAAAATGTATTGCTGGAGAACATCCCAGCAAAATCTTTGCTTACATATAATCGAAAAAGTAATCCAGAAAATTTCATTCATCGCTTACCCTCTCGCTAACAGAACCCATTATTTTAATATAGACATGTCATTAGAGGTAATCGAAAGCGCTGTAACTTGAAAAAGATTTAGCGCTTAAAACGATTGGTCTATAACTGATTTCACGAAATTAATACTTGAATAACAACTTTCAAGCTGATGTGAATGCATTGCCGTGAATTTATGACGGATTAAATTTAAGTTCTTGCATTAGCATTTATGTAATGCATTTAAGAATCGATTTAAAATAAGACCTAACGAAAAGTTTGCTGGGATATTGGATGAAATGTCTACTATACTAGCATATTTGAGCACTTCTTAAGATGAATATTTGAAGTACAAAAGCTTTTTTAAAAACTTTATGGAATATAAAGTGAGGAGTATATATATAGGAATATACTTTAATGATGAATAAAAGACAAATGAAAAATAAAACCATTAAAAAATGATCTTCGACTTGCCCGAAGTCAAAATACTCAGGTTGAAGTTTATTCGAATTTATTTAAGTTTCATTCGCCCTTATTATGGTTGGCGTTGTCGACGTCGTTGTTAATTCTTTGTCAATGTCGACATCAACATCACGTCAATCTTAAATCGCTATGTACTAACGATACTGTGTTGATGACGACATTTTATCGATAATTTAAAAAAATAAATGTCATATAAATATTTTTGACGTAGCCGTTTTATTGTATTTTCAATTTTGTGTCAATTAAAAATTGTGAAATTGCGAATTGATTTTGTGAAAAATGTTTTTTGTTTCGGATTCAAGCGAAAGTTCAAGCGATGAAGAAAATAAACAAAATCTTCTGCTCCAAAGAAAAATCATAAGGCAAAGATCGCAAATCTTTGATTTGCCGGATAAAAAGTAAGCACAAGAATGCATCATAACACTGCGTTACACACATTCTGTCCTATGAACCAAATATACTTTTTCGGAAAGGGGAGAAAAAATAAAAATACACGTGTATCGTCGATTTTCATGTGCACGTTAGAATTTTTATTTTTTTTATGTTTAAAGTTTTCTGCTGAAATGGCTCCATATATTTGTGGGAAAAAAATATGGTGTGGTTGAAATTTGATGAAATTTAATTTCTAAAAGTTAATGATAAGCGTGTTTCAAAATGGGTATCGGGTTTTTGTACCGGTTTCAGTTTGTTAAAAACCGAATTTTTCACTTGTTTCGTTATTAACTAAATATCTTATGCCGTTACGTCAGAAATGCATTTTTTTGCCGGTTAAGGCTTTTATTTTTTGTTTTTATTAATTTTTTCAAAAAAGTAAAAATTAATACCGCTATGAAATTTACTATCGGAACTTAGGCCTTTTATTTTGACGTTTGTAAGCATTTGTTTCAGTATCACGACAAATAGACCAGCAGTATTCGCCAAGCATGTGCGTAATATCTTGTAATTATCTCTATCTATCTTGTCTTATCTCGTAATATCCTTTAAAGCGCTTTTCAATAGCTGCGATGTCCTGATGAACCTTTCGCCATGCTCATCGCTATGAGCTCCTAAGTCATCAGGGAAAAAATCTAAATGATTGTGAAGGAAGTGGATCTTTAGCGACATTAAAACGCCCATTTCGCCATATGCCGAAATCATTTCTTTGACAATCTTAACATATAAAAGACAAGCGTCCTGCTCCCTGCCCTATATCGTTAAACATGTTTAGCCTGGACCAGAACCTGTTGTAAAATTATCCATTTGAAATTTTTGTACTTACTAAACCTTTTGCTCTATATCATAAAACCTGTTCAGCCTTGACCAGAATCTGTTGTAAAATTATCTATTTGAAATCTTTGTACGTACTATACTTTTTAGAACCTGTTCAGAATGGACCAGAACCTGTTATTAAATTATGTATTGGAAATCTTTGTACTTTAAGACCATCGTCATTTTCCTCAACTAGTATACATCAAACATCATGTCTTGCTATTACAGTGCTTCTTAATTAACAGAACCGCAACCTATTCGGTCTGCATAAACTGAACAGCAATTATTACATTCAGTGACGTTGGTGTCAATTGGAATCGCTAGAATTAAATCACAATGTTCGGTCTTCTGATCCAAGTTTTAGCGATTGGCTACTCAAGTTAGGAAATGGAGATGAAGATATCATAGAAATTCCAGATTATTTTGTTTGTAAAGGTTCGCTTATTAACCCTTTCAATGGCTTGCCTAGAATAATCGTAGACAATTTTTTTGAGCTTATATTCCCATCATTTAAGCAATAAAAAGATTAAAAAACATCCCTCTGATTTTTACATGAGCTGCTCTGCTTTTGGCAGGCTGTCTAATATAATAGACTTAACCACGATAACTTTGTATTATAATATTTTAGTTCAACTAAAACAACCGGAGACAAATGCAAATGCGTTATTTATGCAAATGTTATTATAAAAAAAATTATGGTGATCGTGGCGTGCAGGTTAAATGTGTGGCTTAGTACGCTCGGAGCCCGAGTTCGATCCCTAGTCGCGGCGAAAAGTTTTTTCAATAAAAAATTTTTCAGATCGGTCACCACCTCTCTGCAGACAATGGCAAACCTCAGAGAGTAAATAATGCCATGTAAAGCTTCTTGAGAACATGAACTTTAGCCGTTCGGAGTCGGCATAAAACGTGTAGGTCCAGTTCTCGGTTAATTGTGTGCAAACATTTAATAACACACATAATACAATTGATGATAAGAAGCTCGGTCAAAGTCCTTTCAAGGGCTGAAATGGCCAATTTGTTTTTTTATTATAAAAAAAAAAAATTATACTTTGCACACCAATCACAATACTCACTTTATTTGCAAAATTTATTAACACGTGATATAAAAAAATTGAAGGCTACTGTTGGGCATAAGATCGAAAATCTAACTAAGTTAAACGTTATATATCTCCCTAAAATTATTTTTGTCATGTTGGCACAACTTCACTTCATAGCACAAACCTATTTGATTTTAGAAAAAACTTTGGAAAATAAAAAAAAAATTTTTTCCGAAGTGTCCAATATAATGGACAAGTCCATTGAAAGGGTTAAATAGATTTTTGTCGATACTTTGAGTCCGAATAACATCAACCGTTATTCCAAAATTGCTATCCTGTACCCAAAAAATTCCGATGTGAACGAAGTCAACGAGCAAGTTCTAAATATTTTAGTTGGTGACACAGTGAGAGATTTGAGCACGGATTAAATTGAAGACAGTGATGACAACGATAAACAAAATTACCCTGTCGAGTTTTTGAATGAATTTTATCCTTCAGGAATGCCACTGCATAAGTTAAACCTCAAAATTGGAAGTATTATAATACTTCTTCGAAATTTCCATACCAAAAGAGATATCTGTAATGGAAGGTGGTTAGTTTTGAAAAACCTAACAACTTAACTAATCATCGCACAAGTATTGACAGGTGCACTGGCGAACATTAAATAGTTTTCATACCTACAATTGATTTGGCCCCGACAAACACAGATTTGCCTTTCACTCTCCGAAGGCGACAATTTCCAGTTAAACTGACATTTTTAATGACCATAAATAAATTGCAAGGTAAAATATTGCAAAAAGTAGGAGTTTTTCTAAAAGAACTGGTATTTAGTCATGGGCAGTTTTAGCGGGCTGATGATGTAAAACTAAGCATTATAGATGGCAAGGTACAAGGTTAATGTTAAAATTCTAAAGCATGGTTTTCACTATGTCAATTTCAATGGTAAGTTGTTGTCAGTCACATGAAAAATGCCAACACGTTGTCATTTTTTTCTGTTTGGCAATGGCGAGAAATAGGAAAAACTGATCTCTTCACATGTTTATAGCAAAAATTGCAAAAAAAATGTTATTTATGTCATTTTTTAAACTTTTAAATTTCATGTCAAACAAATAATGACTAAGTGAAAACCAAGCATAAGAATTTTTTACTAGAAATGTTGTATATAGTTATATGTGAGCCATTTCAACAGCCACATATTGTTTGTTTATTTACGATTATAAATTCATGCAGCCGCTATTAAAAATTGCTTGCCACCAAAAGTGCTAACGATGTTAAAATTGTTTATCTATCCCTAAGTCGTTTGAAAGAAATAATAAAGTTTCAGTTTGTAAGAACAACTCAAGGCGTTTGGTGTTTTTTCTATTTGTGGTTGGTGTTTTTTTGGGTCTGTAAAAGTTGTAAGAACAACTTACAGGCAAAACCCATATTATTGGCGACGAGGAACTTTACCACGCAGAGAGAAAAAAAAAACACATAACAACGACCACTCCAGCAAGTTAATAAAAAGAAGACATATAAAAAAAAAGATCATTAATCGCTTCAGCAAGTAAACTAAAGAAGTGAAACAGAAAATTTTTAAATTAAAAAGTGATTGTATAGAAGCGATGTGTTTAGCCGCGACAACAAAAAAAAAGTGGCGTGAACGTGCAAAGCAGCGCCAGTAACTACAAAAAGTAAAATTCTGAAGCAGTCGTAAGAATAAGAAAACAGAAGCAGAAATCTTCCTATAGTGACGAGCAAAGCTTGTACGGAATTTGTTAATCACAGCCAAGGGAGCAACAAAAAAAAAAGCCAGCAGCGAAGAAGTGGATACATTTGGTTAAAAAAAAAAAATTTTAATATTAAGCAAAATATAATACATTTTTATTGTTATATGTAAGTAATATGAATCGCAAACAAGTAACACGTTAACAAGTGACAAAATATATGTAAGAAAAAAAATTTTTGTGAAAAAATATAATAAGTTAAGAAACAAAAAAAAAAAAAGAAAAGAAGGATAATATGGAGCAACAACTTATGAACCAGTTTAATCTAACTTTAAATTTAATCAAAAACATAGAACCGTTTGACGGCACAGATCCTAACTATTTACCAGAATTTTTGTCAAATATAGATTTTTTGTTACCAACAATTGCGGCATTTGACGCAAACAACAAAAGAATATTGTTTAATTACATACGAAATAAGTGCATTGGACAAACTAGACAATGTATACTAAGAGAGGGAGAAGTCGGCTCTTGGAAAGCATTAAAAGGAATTTTAAAAATAAATTACGGGGAAAAGAAATCTAGTGTAGAACTAATGGACGAACTGAAAGCTCTAAAAATAAATGGCACTATAGAAAATTTTTATTATAGACTTACAAAATTAATGACTCGTATCAATAATAGAAATCTAACTCACGCAGACCGGTGTGAAGTTAGCATCTTTTTCGCAGCATGCGGCGAATATTATATGTTCGATCTCTGTAATCTCATCTGTTATCAGAAAAAGGCTGTTAATTTAAGTGAGCTTTTTAATTCTAAAGCGAATTCAAAAAGCTTTCTAGCACAAGATTAGATTGTGGTTTGAGTAATGACTAAGTATTTGTTCCTTTTTACAGCGCCATCTATGATCTTTTGATGCTGCTGTGGCTTACTTGGTAAGGATAAATGAACATAGAAAATTCTTATTCACTTATTCAACTCAGTTTGGAGGTCTGTCGATATTAAATTCTTATTAATGTTTATATTTTTGCGGATTGAAATAGATTAAAATTGAAAAAAATTTACATAAGGAATTTGAAATTGTATTCTTTACAAAGGCCATCTAGTGCTTTTTATTTATATTCTACGAATTAATAAGAAAATATTTTTAAAAATGTCTCTAAAATATCAAGCATAGTTTTAATGTGATTGACGATTGTTACTTAAGTTTTTGTTTAAAATATTGAAGATATAAACGAAGTATATTTTAACAAAGCATATATGCATAAAACACTAATTATAAATTTCTAAATTGTTTGTTACGTTACGAGCTTTTTTACAAAAGCTGATAAATGATATCAATTATTATTACCTGCATTATTACCTTCTCTCTCCTTCTGCCTGTCAATTGCAAAAAGATAATTTAAAAAAAAATCCGTTTTAAGTTGGTTCATTGCAAAAAATAATTATAAAAATCTCTTTTACTAACAGATTTCTAAAGATAAAAAGCTTTTAGAAAAGCTCTTTATTATTTTCTTTTGTATTTTCCTTGTATACAACGAAAAATATTAAGGAAATCAAAAACTATGTGATTTATAAAAACTAATTCAACGAAACTATTGATAAAAAACTTCGGATAAAACTTTTGTGTGATGATGTATTATAAATTTGACAAAATAGAGCTTGAAAAATTGATAAAAAAATCATTCACATAAACTTTGCAATAAATTTTGCATTGCTTCAAAAAATTACCAAATATGTTAGCAACACAATTTATATAAATGGAAATAGCTTTATCTCAGAGTTTTTAAAGAGTTATAATATAGAAAAGTGTAAAAGAGTTTTATCTATGCGATCAAGTATTTAAAAAACATTCGTTCAGCTTTTCAAAATGCGTTGGAAAATTTAAACTTTTGTTAATTGCAAAAATTGGCCAAACTGTTAGAACCACAGTTTCTACAAATGGAAATAACTTTTTATCAAATCTAATACATAAATATAATAGCAGTTTCAACTTTGACCTCAGAAATTTTTATTAAAAAATCATGGTTCAGTTTTTTTTAAATTGAGTTGGAAAATTTTAACTTTTTTCATTTTGCCAAAATTGGCCAAACTGTTAGAACCATAGTTTCTAAAAATGGAAATAACTTTTTATCAAACCTAATACATAAGTATAATGGCAGTTTCAGCTTTGACCTCAGAAATTTGTATTAAAAAATCATCGTTCAGTTTTTTTTAAATTGAGTTGGAAAATTTTAATTTTTTTCATTTTGCCAAAATTGGCCAAACTGTTAGAACCATAGTTTCTAAAAATGGAAATAACTTTTTATCAAATCTAATACATAAGTATAATAGCAGTTTCAACTTTGATCTCAGAAATTTTTATTAAAAAATCATGGTTCAGTTTTTTTTAAATTGAGTTGGAAAATTTTAACTTTTTTCATTTTGCCAAAATTGGCCAAACTGTTAGAACCATAGTTTCTAAACCTGGAAATAACTTTTTATCAAATCTAATACATAAGTATAATAGCAGTTTCAACTTTGACCTCAGAAATTTTTATTAAAAAATCATCGTTCAGTTTTTTTTAAATTGAGTTGGAAAATTTTAACTTTTTTCATTTTGCCAAAATTGGCCAAACTGTTAGAACCATAGTTTCTAAAAATTAAAATAACTTTTTATCAAATCTAATACATAAGTATAATGGCAGTTTCAACTTTGACCTCAGAAATTTTTATTAAAAAATCATCGTTCAGTTTTTTTTAAATTGAGTTGGAAAATTTTAACTTTTTTCATTTTGCCAAAATTGGCCAAACTGTTAGAACCATAGTTTCTAAAAATGGAAATAACTTTTTATCAAATCTAATACATAAGTATAATAGCAGTTTCAACTTTGACCTCAGAAATTTTTATTAAAAAATCATCGTTCAGTTTTTTTTAAATTGAGTTGGAAAATTTTAACTTTTTTCATTTTGCCAAAATTGGCCAAACTGTTAGAACCATAGTTTCTAAACCTGGAAATAACTTTTTATCAAATCTAATACATAAGTATAATAGCAGTTTCAACTTTGACCTCAGAAATTTTTATTAAAAAATCATGGTTCAGTTTTTTTTAAATTGAAAAACTGAAACATGATTTTTTAATAAAAATTTCTGAGGTCAAAGTTGAAACTGCCATTATACTTATGTATTAGATTTGATAAAAAGTTATTTCCAGGTTTAGAAACTATGGTTCTAACAGTTTGGCCAATTTTGGCAAAATGAAAAAAGTTAAAATTTTCCAACTCAATTTAAAAATTGAAAAATTGTTTTTTTTAAATTGAAAAACTGAAACATGATTTTTTAATAAAAATTTCTGAGGTCAAAGTTGAAACTGCCATTATACTTATGTATTAGATTTGATTAAAAGTTATTTCCAGGTTTAGAAACTATGGTTCTAACAGTTTGGCCAATTTTGGCAAAATGAAAAAAGTTAAAATTTTCCAACTCAATTTAAAAAAAACTGAACCATGATTTTTTAATAAAAATTTCTGAGATCAAAGTTGAAACTGCTATTATACTTATGTATTAGATTTGATAAAAAGTTATTTCCATTTTTAGAAACTATGGTTCTAACAGTTTGGCCAATTTTGGCAAAATGAAAAAAATTAAAATTTTCCAACTCAATTTAAAAAAAACTGAACGATGATTTTTTAATACAAATTTCTGAGGTCAAAGCTGAAACTGCCATTATACTTATGTATTAGGTTTGATAAAAAGTTATTTCCATTTTTAGAAACTATGGTTCTAACAGTTTGGCCAATTTTGGCAAAATGAAAAAAGTTAAAATTTTCCAACTCAATTTAAAAAAAACTGAACGATGATTTTTTAATAAAAATTTCTGAGGTCAAAGTTGAAACTGCCATTATACTTATGTATTAGATTTGATAAAAAGTTATTTCCATTTTTAGAAACTATGGTTCTAACAGTTTGGCCAATTTTGGCAAAATGAAAAAAATTAAAATTTTCCAACTCAATTTAAAAAAAACTGAACCATGATTTTTTAATACAAATTTCTGAGGTCAAAGTTGAAACTGCTATTATACTTATGTATTAGATTTGATAAAAAGTTATTTCCATTTTTAGAAACTATGGTTCTAACAGTTTGGCCAATTTTGGCAAAATGAAAAAAGTTAAAATTTTCCAACTCAATTTAAAAAAAACTGAACGATGATTTTTTAATAAAAATTTCTGAGGTCAAAGTTGAAACTGCCATTATACTTATGTATTAGATTTGATAAAAAGTTATTTCCAGGTTTAGAAACTATGGTTCTAACAGTTTGGCCAATTTTGGCAAAATGAAAAAAGTTAAAATTTTCCAACTCAATTTAAAAAAAACTGAACGATGATTTTTTAATAAAAATTTCTGAGGTCAAAGTTGAAACTGCCATTATACTTATGTATTAGATTTGATAAAAAGTTATTTCCATTTTTAGAAACTATGGTTCTAACAGTTTGGCCAATTTTGGCAAAATGAAAAAAGTTAAAATTTTCCAACTCAATTTAAAAAAACTGAACGATGATTTTTTAATAAAAATTTCTGAGGTCAAAGTTGAAACTGCCATTATACTTATGTATTAGATTTGATAAAAAGTTATTTTAATTTTTAGAAACTATGGTTCTAACAGTTTGGCCAATTTTGGCAAAATGAAAAAAGTTAAAATTTTCCAACTCAATTTAAAAAAACTGAACGATGATTTTTTAATAAAAATTTCTGAGGTCAAAGTTGAAACTGCTATTATACTTATGTATTAGATTTGATAAAAAGTTATTTCCAGGTTTAGAAACTATGGTTCTAACAGTTTGGCCAATTTTGGCAAAATTAAAAAAAGTTAAAATTTTCCAACTCAATTTAAAAAAAACTGAACGATGATTTTTTAATAAAAATTTCTGAGGTCAAAGTTGAAACTGCCATTATAGTTATGTATTAGATTTGATAAAAAGTTATTTCCATTTTTAGAAACTATGGTTCTAACAGTTTGGCCAATTTTGGCAAAATGAAAAAAGTTAAAATTTTCCAACTCAATTTAAAAAAACTGAATCATGATTTTTTAATAAAAATTTCTGAGGTCAAAGTTGAAACTGCTATTATACTTATGTATTAGATTTGATAAAAAGTTATTTCCATTTTTAGAAACTATGGTTCTAACAGTTTGGCCAATTTTGGCAAAATGAAAAAAATTAAAATTTTCCAACTCAATTTAAAAAAAACTGAACCATGATTTTTTAATAAAAATTTCTGAGGTCAAAGTTGAAACTGCCATTATACTTATGTTTTAGATTTGATAAAAAGTTATTTCCATTTTTAGAAACTATGGTTCTAACAGTTTGGCCAATTTTGGCAAAATGAAAAAAGTTAAAATTTTCCAACTCAATTTAAAAAAAACTGAACGATGATTTTTTAATAAAAATTTCTGAGGTCAAAGTTGAAACTGCTATTATACTTATGTATTAGATTTGATAAAAAGTTATTTCCATTTTTAGAAACTATGGTTCTAACAGTTTGGCCAATTTTGGCAAAATGAAAAAAGTTAAAATTTTCCAACTCAATTTAAAAAAAACTGAACGATGATTTTTTAATAAAAATTTCTGAGGTCAAAGTTGAAACTGCTATTATACTTATGTATTAGATTTGATAAAAAGTTATTTCCAGGTTTAGAAACTATGGTTCTAACAGTTTGGCCAATTTTGGCAAAATGAAAAAAGTTAAAATTTTCCAACTCAATTTAAAAAAAACTGAACGATGATTTTTTAATAAAAATTTCTGAGGTCAAAGTTGAAACTGCCATTATACTTATGTATTAGATTTGATAAAAAGTTATTTCCAGGTTTAGAAACTATGGTTCTAACAGTTTGGCCAATTTTGGCAAAATGAAAAAAGTTAAAATTTTCCAACTCAATTTAAAAAAAACTGAACGATGATTTTTTAATAAAAATTTCTGAGGTCAAAGTTGAAACTGCTATTATACTTATGTATTAGATTTGATAAAAAGTTATTTCCATTTTTAGAAACTATGGTTCTAACAGTTTGGCCAATTTTGGCAAAATGAAAAAAGTTAAAATTTTCCAACTCAATTTAAAAAAAACTGAACCATGATTTTTTAATAAAAATTTCTGAGATCAAAGTTGAAACTGCTATTATACTTATGTATTAGATTTGATAAAAAGTTATTTCCATTTTTAGAAACTATGGTTCTAACAGTTTGGCCAATTTTGGCAAAATGAAAAAAGTTAAAATTTTCCAACTCAATTTAAAAAAAACTGAACGATGATTTTTTAATAAAAATTTCTGAGGTCAAAGTTGAAACTGCCATTATACTTATGTATTAGATTTGATAAAAAGTTATTTCCATTTTTAGAAACTATGGTTCTAACAGTTTGGCCAATTTTGGCAAAATGAAAAAAGTTAAAATTTTCCAACTCAATTTAAAAAAAACTGAACGATGATTTTTTAATAAAAATTTCTGAAGTCAAAGTTGAAACTGCTATTATACTTATGTATTAGATTTGATAAAAAGTTATTTTAATTTTTAGAAACTATGGTTCTAACAGTTTGGCCAATTTTGGCAAAATGAAAAAAGTTAAAATTTTCCAACTCAATTTAAAAAAAACTGAACCATGATTTTTTAATAAAAATTTCTGAGGTCAAAGTTGAAACTGCTATTATACTTATGTATTAGATTTGATAAAAAGTTATTTCCATTTTTAGAAACTATGGTCCTAACAGTTTGGCCAATTTTGGCAAAATGAAAAAAGTTAAAATTTTCCAACTCAATTTAAAAAAAACTGAACGATGATTTTTTAATAAAAATTTCTGAGGTCAAAGTTGAAACTGCTATTATACTTATGTATTAGATTTGATAAAAAGTTATTTCCATTTTTAGAAACTATGGTTCTAACAGTTTGGCCAATTTTGGCAAAATGAAAAAAGTTAAAATTTTCCAACTCAATTTAAAAAAAACTGAACGATGATTTTTTTAAACAAATTTCTGAGGTCAAAGTTGAAACTGCTATTATACTTATGTATTAGATTTGATAAAAAGTTATTTCCATTTTTAGAAACTATGGTTCTAACAGTTTGGCCAATTTTGGCAAAATGAAAAAAATTAAAATTTTCCAACTCAATTTAAAAAAACTGAACCATGATTTTTTAATAAAAATTTCTGAGGTCAAAGTTGAAACTGCCATTATACTTATGTATTAGATTTGATAAAAAGTTATTTCCATTTGTAGAAACTGTGGTTCTAACAGTTTGGCCAATTTTGGCAATATGACAAAAGTTAAAATATTCCAACTCATTTAAAAAAAAACTTAACCATATTAGTTTTACTGAAGATACCTGAGGTCAACAATAATACTGCCATAACTTTTTTCTTTTTAAGTTTGAAACATTTTTTTTTCATTTATAGAACGAACAATTTTGTCAATTTTTGAAACTGTTCAAAATAAATTTTCATGCCGTTTTATTTTTTTTTTTTTTGTTATATATTTTTCGTTGTTTGCAATGAAATTAAAAGTGCAAAATAAAAAGAGCTTTTCTTAGAGCTTTTTATTTATATAAATCTGTTAGTAACAGAGATTTTAAACTTTTTCTCTGTTAAAATTTGCAATGTTGCTAACAGAGCTCTGTTAAGTTTTTTTTCGCCGAATGCTGCATTTCGCCGTATGCTAACTTCACACCAGTCTCACGCAGAGGATACTTATACTTCAGAGGAAATTAAAAGAATGGGATTAAATACTTTTAGGAGTCATCTCCCTGAACCAACTAAGACGATGATTTTTGCTAGAAACCCGTCCTCCCTTCAAGATGCTTTCAAAATCATCCTAGAAGCTAGACATCAAAACTATACTCAATTTGGACATAACTATAGAGACGATAATCAAACAACACGCACAAACTTTAGCGATAATCATCGCAGTCACCAACATTCTAATAACAGAAATAATAGTTACAGGAATAATGACAGCAATCAAAATTTGAATAACAGAAACAATAATTACAGAAATAGTGACAGCAACCAAATTTTGAATAACAGAAATAATTATTACAGAAATAGTGACAGCAACCAAATTTTGAATAACAGAAATAATTATTACAGAAATAGTGACAGCTACCAAAATTTGAATAACAGAAATAGCGACATTAATCAAAACATTAACAATAGAAGTACTAATTTCAGAACTGGTGATAGTAACCAAAATATTAACAATAGAAATACCAATCATAGAAATGGTGATAACTACCAAAACTCTAATTATGGAAATAGAAACTATTATAATCATAACCAAAACATCAATTCGCAAAGAACACGCCTAAATAATCAAAATTATTATCTGCCACAAAACAATATCCAATCACGACAAACTAGGCAATCATATTTAAATCAGAAGGAACCCATGGAAATTGGCAACTGTGGTGCAAATTTTCAAGCGTCAGGGTCAAACAATTACCTTACATAACAATTGAAACAGATAAAAAACTTTTATATTTTATAATTGACACTGGAGCAGAATTCAGTATCATTAATGAAAATATTTGCGATTCCAAGTGGAAACAAGATGTTAACGTTTCAATTACAGCAATGGGAAATTTTTTCACTCTTCACAAACTGTGCAAATTTTCCGTATTTAAAGAATTTAATAATAACTATCCTTGCGAATTTTTAGAAATGAATTTCAGTAAGGACTTCGATGGGTTAATTGGCAATAATATCTTAAAAAATTTTAATGTAATCATTAACTACCCCAAGAGATTGTTGATATTTGACGAATTCACATTGCCATTATTTTTTAATAGGGAAGAAGAAATGTACAATAAGTTGACAGAACATCACGACGCAATAGAAATCTTTAACAATAAAGTAAATAATACCAATCTAGAAGCCATGCTTCATATTAGTCATTTAGGAGACCTTGAGTCAAAAAAAATCATTGGCGTTATCAAGAAATTTGTAAATGTATTGTATAAAGAAGGTGATGACCCCTCATTTACAAGCGAAATCTAGCACAGAATTCATACAAAAAATTATATTCCTGTCTATTCAAAATCATATAGATACCCTGAGATTCATAAGGACGAAGTAGACACACAGATAAAAGACATGCTACGACAAGTAATAATAAGAGAGTCTTGTAGCCCATACAATAGCCCATTATTGATAGTCCTAAAAAAATCAGATGCGTCCAATAAAACCAAATGGCGCATCGTCATTGATTACAGAAAGATTAATGGAATAACAATTGAAGACCGCTTCCCAATTCCAAATATAGAAGATATATTTGATAAATTGGGTCGATGCCAATACTTCACTACCTTAGATTTGGCAAAAGGTTTTCACCAAATTGAGATGCATACAGACGACATCCATAAAACTGCATTTTCCACTGCTAATGGCCACTATGAATTCCTAAGAATGCCGTTCGGGTTACGCACTGCTCCTGCCACATTCCAAAGGTTAATGAATAGTGCGTTGAAAGAATATATTGGAAAAATTTGTATTGTCTATTTAGATGATGGTGGTGACCGTGGCATGCAGGTTAAGTGTGTGGCTTGGCATGCTCGGAGCCCGGGTTCGATCCCCAGCCGCGGCGAAAAGTTTTTTTCATTAAAAAATTTTTCTGATCGGTCACCACCTCTCTGCAGACAATGGCAAACCTCAGAGAGTAAATAATGCCATGTAAAGCTTCTTGAGAACATGAACTTTAGCCGTTCGGAGTCGGCATAAAACATGTAGGTCCAGTTCTCAATCAATTGTGTGCAAACCTTTAATAACACACACAACACAATTGATCATAAGAAGCTCGGTCAAAGTCCTTTCAAGGGCTGAAATGGCCAATTTGTTTATTGTGTTTTGTCTATTTAGATGATATTCTAATTTTCTCCACAAGCATGGAAGAGCATCTCGAATCGATTACTAAAATCTTAAAAGTTTTACAAAAATTCAATTTAAAAATCCAGCTAGATAAATGTTATGGCTTCGGAAACAGATTACTTAGGTCATGTAATAACTCCCCAAGGATTAAAAACAAATCCGATTAAGGTCGAAGCAATCAACAAAATTCAGTTACCAAAAAATCAAAAAGAAATCAAGTCATTCTTAGGAATCACTGGTTATTACAGACGTTTTATCAAGGACTATTCCAAAATTGCCCATCACCTCATAAAATATTTAAAAAAAAAATTCAAAAGTAAACCCTAAAGACAAAGACTATATTGAAGCATTTTGAAGCTCAAAGAATTGATCAAAACTGATCCAATACTAATACACCCTGATTTTAAAAAGAAATTCACCCTTGTAACTGGCGCTAGTAATTATGCACTAGTGGCTGTACTAATGCAAGAAAATAAAGTCATTGCATACGCAAGTAGAGCCTTAAATGGACACGAACAAAATTACAGCACAATCGAAAAGGAGTTACTAGCCATAGTCTGGGCAACAAAATGTTTCAGAAAATATTTGTTTGGGAGGAAGTTTTTAATAAAAACTGACCATAGGCCCCTAGTATGGTTAAGTAACCTAAAAGAACCCAATGCAAAACTTCAAAGGTGGAAAATCAAATTGAATGAGTTTGATTTTAGCATTGAATATTTAAAAGGAAAAGAAAATGTAATTGCTGATGCGCTAAGTCGAATCGTCTCAAAACCGGATGATCAAGTGATTATCAATCTGAACGAGTTATTTGAAGATGATTTGGAAACCGTACACAGTGCAGAGACTGATGGTACCAATTTTATTAGAATTACTGAAAATGCAATAAATATATTCAAGAAACAATTGATTTTAAAAATTGACGACAGACAATCTTACACTCGAAAAATATTGTTTAAAAACAGAATTAGGGACATTATAAAAATATCACAACAAAGTGACTTGTTAGAAGTGATGAGAGATAAATTACCACAAAAAGGACTTCTCGTGATCTTCTGTCCAGACAAAGAATTATTTTTAAAGTTCCAAAGACTTTACATTTCATATTTTTCAAATAACAAAAATTTAAAAGTATTAAAATTAAACGTAATGTTGGAAGATATTACGGATAAGTGTAAGTTACTACAAGTTTTCTTCTACAAGTTAGTTGAAAACAAACACTTGGAGAATAACCACAGGGGAATTTCTGAAATAATGGAAGAAATGAAGAAAACATATTATTACCCTAATTTGCAAACAGAAATACAAAAATACATTAATAATTGCAAAATTTGCAATAAAGCAAAATTCGACCGAAAGCCTATTAATCACCCTTTAAATATTACAAAAACACCTCTGAAACAGAATGAAATAGTGCACCTTGATATTTGGTACCCACAGAGGAATATAATGTACCTAACAAGCATCGACAAACTCACCAAGTACGCTACTGCACATAAACTTAATGATAGAACGTGGGTTTCAATCATCGAGGCAATAAAGTTGAGAATTCAGTATCTCGGTAAACCAGAGACAATTGTTACTGACAAGAACTCGACACAGCGCCTGTCAAACAATTTATTAGGGAAGAAGGAATAAATTTACATTTTACGACAACTTATAACAAAACAGGTAATGCTGATGTAGAAAGGCTACATTTAACTTTAAACGAACATATAAGACTTTTTAACGCAGATCCAAATAATGATGACGACTTACAAAACAAAATCTACAAAGCAATAGTTGCATACAACAATACGATTCATTCGACAACTAAAGTCAAACCAATAGACTTACTCAACAACCTTGTTCCTAAAGAAAATATTAAAATATTATCAGAGAGATTGCTTGAAATCTCTTTTCAAATCAATTGATTTGAAAAAAGCAAAAGGATAAAAAAAGCAAAACAACAAATAGGACGGATTTCGATAATGATTACATAAAGAATTATAGAGTTAGCAAATCCCAACCAAAATATAGAAAAATAGGAAATTATAGAAAGGAGGGCGACCACCTTGTTAGTACAAATAATAAATTTAAAAAAGCTTATAAGCTTATAAGACTCAAGTCAAGTCAAATATAAGTTTCAAAATTCTAATTACAGGCAAAATGAGGACAACACTACTGACTGCAATTATAGTAATGGTACTAATAGCAATAATTAGGACCAGAGGACAACGTATTGAAATAATCCCGGTAGACGCGGAACACGGATACACCTTGATTAAGCTCGAACCAAAACCAATTATAGATTCTTTCAAAAAAATACTACACATTGTAAATCTAACCCAATACCAAAGATTGATAGAACTTATAGAAGAAAACTTTTATGCCTTACATTTAAAGCCTGAAGATGCTAATTCAAAATTAATAGAAAGGGAATTACTTAAAACTTATTTTGCTTAGCAAACTCAACGTTTTGGCTCATGACATTTTGACAGATGACGAAATTCACACATATAACTTGACAACTGAAATTTTGCCATACATACGATCCAGTATATTGTATAGGGATAACCTACTTATCTTTGCTTTAAAGATCCCAAACTTCACTCAAGAAGCATATTACAATGCTGTCGTAATACCCTTTCCGAACCAGAATTTCGAAGAATTAGATTCGCCAGTTATGGAAATTATATTACAAAGAAACACAGTTTTTGCAAACAGTAATGAAGTAATACAAAAGAAAAATTTTAAAAAATGCGAAAACTTATGTATTCAAAATATACTAAAATTTGAGTTTTTTGCACACTTAAGGTACTATTACAGTGTGAAGCTATTAAAAACAACACATTTTTTATTAATTTTTTTTACATAGTATTTTAAAATTATTCAATTCAAATTTATTTACATTACGTACAGTTAAAGTGGGAGATATAAAAAAATGTTTTTTTTTGTTTTTGTATTTGTTGTTTATTTTCTAGAGGTCGTTGAAGTTGGCCTGTTTAAAAAAAGGTTAACAGTTGGTTTCTCGTCTCCAGCATTTCCAAGGCGTCGAAAAGTAAAAAATCAAAGTGTATTCTTCAGTAAAGGTTTGTAGTTAAGCACTCTACCTACGCAAATAAAAAAATAAGGCAAACAAAAAAAATGGCATGCGTTGAAAAACAAATTTACAAAAAACACCTCTTTTTGGCAGATATTCTTAGCCGTAAAAAACAAACTATAAAAGTTTCTCTGCTTTTTATAGGTAGAGTGCTTAACAGAGTCTATGAAGATTACAATAAATTAAGTTTCATCGAAATCGATCAAGCAGAACTCGAGATATCTTAGAAACCAATTCGAAAAAACTTGTTTCGAGAAAAACGCGATTAGATTTTCTTCTATGAACGATAATATATGAATAAATGCGTGACATACGAATATAATGTATACTATATCTTTTTTTTTATTTGATATTTTTTTCTAAAATTTCGTACACGTATTTTTAAGACTTTAAGGAACCAGATTCTAAAAAAAAAAAAAAAAATTTTTTTTATTTTTTACACACTGTAATAGTACCTTAAAGCAAACAATAAATCATCAATTGAAAAAATATTTAACAATTGGCTTATTGTAAAAAACCTGCCAATGACTGAAATAATACAAACATGTAAAGAGCAACCGTTAAACATAAGAGGAAATAGTATAATTAAATTTGAATCATGTAAAATTTCAATTGGAAAGATTAAATTTTCAAACTATGAAAAAACTTTTACTGAAACTATGTTAATACCATTGTATTATACCAATCGTTGCCAACACTGTTTGCGTCAAGACGTTCTTTTTTTCAATCGCGATATTTTAAAAGTTTCTTTCAAATTTATTACATCATTTCGAAGATTTGCTTAATTAAAAAATTTAAATTGAATTTTTTGTGGTCTCCTGAACTTGCTGATCATCAATTTTTGCTGGGACTCATCAAGAAAGCGCTAAAATAATCCTTTTAATTATTTGCATATTTGCTTTTATTTATTGTTATCTGCTTTGATAGTTATTTGCTTAACTTGTTTACATAAATTGTTTTTGCGTTAGCAACAACAATTTCTTGTTTTAACTCGTGAAGTGAGAGCGAAGTTTCTTTTTCATTTCTTGTCATTTTCTTTGTTTACTGTTCAAACTGTTCAAACTGTTTGACGTTTAGTTTACCCTATCCTCAAACCATCATTGTAAATAGGGTTGCCATTGAGCTTTTTTTCAATTTAATTATTTAATATTAAATTTTTATTTTTTCTTTTAAATTTTTATTTATTATTAACTTTAACTATAAAAATGTTCTGCAATTCTCGTAACTGCACTGTTAAGGGTGAATCAGATAGGCTAGTCCATTGCTGGTTATGTGACGCATTCTTTCATATAAAGTGTGCAATGTTGACTGCGAGAATTTTTGATGCACTTAATGAAGGTAAAGGACTTCGTTGGGCTTGCGAAAATTGCAGATCTACCGATGTGGATATTTTAAAGCTTATACGACAATCTCGTAAAGGCTTTTTAGAGGTTTCGAAGGATTTAGCGGCTGCTCAAGCCAGATTGGCTGATTTTGAAGATTTATTTAAGAAGTTTAGAATTATGGAGGAAGCTTCAGTATCTCCTAAACGAAAGCAGCCATATAAGAATCTTCGAAATACCGCAAAACCTTCTGCTATAGCCATACCTCCGTCTACTAACAACGACTTAATCTTGCTTTCACCAAATTTGAGCATAGAACATGAAGCACAGTCAACTGAGTCTGTCAGAAAATATAAATGCAGCAGCTGATATTATTTTACAAACAGCTGAATCTCCTGCAGTGGCACCAACTATCGTCGTAAGTGATTCTCCAAGTCCTTCTGGTAGGAAAAAAACTTACGCCGAAGCCTGTGTTGCTCCAATTTCGGCTCCTTCGTCTTCTAGTATCGCTTCTAGCTCTACTGGTGCTATATCTAAACAGATATTAATAAAAAACAGTGACCAGCCTATATATAAGGGTGGTTCATGAATTTATTCCTAGATCACCTCCTAAAATGTCTTTAGCTACTTTACCTTCCCACACCACTAACTCAAAAAACTAGATTGTTGCCATCAGTTCTTAGCCGTATACCAGAATGTCCGAGGTTTAAATACCAAGTTGACAGATTTGTTCATTTTAAGCCATAATCTCAACTTTGACATTATTGCTTTCAGTGAGACTTGGCTAAACCAAATATTTTAAATACTGAAATTCTGTCTAACAATTTTAATATATACTGTAAAGATAGAAACGCTATTGCTGGAAATTTTTGCAATGGGGGTGGCGTTTTTATTGCCGTTAAGTCTTCACACTTCTCACAAGAAATAATAATATTTGAGTCTTTAGATATTGAATTTTGCTGTGTTCTTGTGAAGTTTGGTTCTTTGAGAATTTATATTACATGTTCGTATATTCCTCCTGCTTCCAATGTCGAGGTGTATGGGAAACATCTATTGTCGATTGGTAAAATTTGCTCACAACTTCAGCCTCACGACCACATTTTAATAACTGGTGACTTCAACCTTCCTAATGTTTCTTGGAACCGTTGTGCTGAAAATTCTGCAGTGTTCCTGCCGTCTTCAGAACAATCATCTGTTAACTCATTTTTAAATGAGCTTTTGAGTCAAGGACTTTTTCAAATCAATAATCACTATAATAGAAATAACCGTTTGTTAGATCTTATATTTTTTGATGATAGTAATATTGTTTCAGTTAATAGGTCTGATCCACTTGTGTATCCGGAGGACTTACACCATCCGACTGTTGAAATCACTCTGAATTTTCCCAAACAATCTATATCAAATCGTTTGAATCCTCCCTCAGAGTTCAACTTTAAAAGAACAAATTATGTAGTTTTAAGAAATAATTTGTCAATTATCAACTGGTCATCAGAATATTGCCACAAACCCTTGATTCTGCCGTGTTTGCTTTTAACAATACTCTTAATAATTGCTTTTCAACTTCAGTTCCTCAGAGAAAAGCCTCTCTAATATCTGGTCCCACTTGGTATACCAAAGAACTGAAAAATCTGAGAAACTTAAAATCAAAATATTATAAAAAAATACTTAAAATCTCATAATATTTGTGATTTTGCTTTTTATACCTCAACTAAATATAAGTACCGGCAATTATGTAGGCAATATTATAGCATATATTTAACAAAAGTCAAATTAAACATCCAGTCTGATGCTAAGTCATTTTGGAACTTCGTTAATACTAAACGTAAGATAAATTCATATCCAACTTTTATGAAATATAAAACATTTGGATCGGATGTTGATATTACTATATGTAAACTTTTTGCAGATTTTTTTAAGACTACCTATTCATCTGCTTCTTACGATAGTTTAAATTATTCTTTAAATCTGC
The DNA here is from genome assembly GCA_958299015.1 of Tetanocera ferruginea. NCBI lineage: Eukaryota > Metazoa > Arthropoda > Insecta > Diptera > Sciomyzidae > Tetanocera > Tetanocera ferruginea. The sequence continues at coordinate 84,160,618 of OY282643.1, forward strand.
AACCTGGCGATATTTGTTCTCCAATAATTAATATTAACACTGTTTCAACCTACTTGAAAAATCTTAAGACATCTTATAAAAGCGGTCCTGACAATATACCTTCTTGTATATTGAAATATTGCTGTGAAGAACTTGTAGTTCCAATTACTATGCTTTTTACTGCATCGTTGCAATCTTGCTATTTTCCAGTGGCATGGAAATCTTCTTTTATTATTCCGCTGCATAAATCTGGCAATAGATCTTTGATAGACAACTATCGGGGAATTGCAAAGCTCAGCGCCCTTCCTAAGCTTTTTGAGGCTATTGTAACCTCACAACTATCACATAGCGTTAAATCTTTAATATCTCCTTTTCAACATGGATTCTAATCTGGAAAATCTACTGTTTCTAATCTTCTAGAATTTACATCTAAAACTATTGAGAATTTTGGAAAAGGTCTACAAACAGATGTTATTTATACAGACTTTAGTAAAGCCTTTGATGTTGTAAATCATAAGCTTTAAGTTATAAAACTGTCACTTCTTGGTTTTCCAACGCATTTAGTCGGTGGATTGAATCATATATATTAAATAGAACACAAAGCGTTATATTTAACCTCATAAAGTCAGATGAGTTTCTTGTTACTTCTGGGGTACCTCAAGGAAGTCATCTTGGTCCTTTATTGTTTTTTCTTTATTTAAATGATCTTCCATCTGTAGTAAAGCATAGCAATATCTTGCTATACGCTGATGATGTTAAACTTTTTCTGTCATACAAAGATGTGCAACACTCTTTATTGCTACAAACTGATCTTGACCATCTTTGTAACTGGTGCGAAATTAATTGCATGAAGCTCAACTTGGGGAAGTGCAAACAAATGACTTTTTCTCGAAGACAACCTTCTCGAACTAATTACAAAATAGGTGACTATACACTTGAGTTTTTGGAGGTTTTCGATGATCTCGGTGTAACTATGGACACCAAACTTCGCTTTCACATTCACATTAATAAAGCAATCAGCAGAGATAATATTACTCTAGGATTTATTAAACGATGGTCCAAAGAGTTTAATGATCCTTTTATAACTAAAACCTTATTCACATCGCTAGTAAGGCCCATTCTAGAATACGCGTGAATTGTTTGGTGCCCTCGTTATGGGTGTTACATTGATGATATAGAATCTGTTCAAAAGCAATTTCTTCTGTTCTGCTTACGTGATCAATATTTTAATTCAAACTTTAATTTACCTTCTTATGAATATCGATTACAGCTAATTAATCTGCCTTCTTTAAAAAATAGGAGAACTATGCTTAATGTTAGTTGGATTTTAAAACTCTTACATGGATATGTCGACAGTCCATATTTACTTAGTAAAATTTACTTTAATGTTCCTCTTCGACCTAGAAGATCTTTTGAGCTACTTTTTATGAACTTTTGTAGAACTAATTACTTACAAAATGAACCACTAAGAAGCGCCTGCGGTGATTTTAATTCCGTTTCAGATGTTATAACATTAAATGAATCCATGTACTCAATTAAACTTAAAATTTTAGATTATCTACAGTATCGCCGCTGAGTCTGTACTACACAATTTTTGCTTGGTGATGGATACAAAACTACAAATAATCTAATGGACCTGAACCTGTTTGGACCTCCTCACTTAATCTAACTGAACATGCTTGCTGAATGTCAACTCATCTTTCGGCCGTGCCTTGCTGGTTGTATATTTGTTCTTCAACCATGCTAGAACGATTTGTATTGTATATATAATAATATAACTGGCCAATGACACCTTGTTGTCTAGTGCCTGCGTTCGCAACCATTTCTTGTTAAAGAATGAAATTGGTGTGGTGTATTTGACCTAGTTTGTCGAAATACCACCTTGCTTAGAAGAACGATTTATATTATATATATACATATGCTTATCAGTGTGGCGTACAGACCTTGTTTGTCTTGTTACCTCCCACCGTTCTATTCCAAGCCAAGCTATTTTAAGTGTGGGTGGATATAACCTTGTTTGCCTTGTTACCACAATGTTCTTTGCTGTGTGATATTCTTATAATATCTTATAATTTATGTGTACATATTTTAACTTAATTTTTAAATTTAAATTGTATGTAAAATTTCAATAAATATGTAAATTAAATTTAATTAATATGTAAATTAAATTTATATAAATATGTAAATTTTGTATAATGCTAAAAAGTCTAACAAGGCTTAGCAAATAAATAAATAATTATAATAATAATAGCAACTTTACAAGAATTATAAACAATGTATCATTTGAAAATTTGCAATTCAGAACTGTTCAAAATAGAAAGCAGATCGTATACATACATTATGTTAGTAAAAAGTATTCATATGTCTCATTTTCTATGTTTACAATAATAAGCATTATATTAATTATTGTTGTAATACTATGGCTCTATAAGAGAAAGCATAATAAAACAGAAGTAAATATAGAATTAAGTGAGCGCAATGTATTATGTCAAAATCCAAGGACTGTGGACCCATTTGCAGTAAATTCAAGCTCATAACAAATTTTGAATAAATTTAAAAAAAAACAAAAAAAAAAAAACAAGGGGCAAAGCTTTTCTTCATTCAACAGAGACAGAAAATCCAAATGTGTTTTAAGTAGACACGTGCCGTGAAGGCTTAATTCTACGGTGCTCTAAACACTGGACCGACACATTGCGTTGGCTAACGCCCCTTTGAGAGTTCAAAGGTACCAAATTAGCAAAATGTTGTGATGACATGTCGCAACCCTTGGTTTGGGTGGAGGCCTATCTAACACCTCTTCCGTACTGCGGAGTACGGCGCCCGAGTTGAGAAAGCAACTCACACACCGAGCTAGGTAGCTCTGCCCGCGATATGGGTAGTAAACCACAACCACCACGAAGCTCCCCGAAGGGCCAGCCCAACAAGTCAGCCTGGCAATGCCAGGGGCCGCTGACTTCCCATGGTACCAATTTTAAAGTCCTTGGTCAGACCTCGTAGCAAAGCTACTACCAGTTGAGCTCATCACAGCTCCGGACTGGTGACCAGAAAGAGTTCTTTATTCTGCCAGAATAAAACCTCAAAGATCCATCAAGTCGAATCTACGGACTAACAATCAGATGAAAAGTTATAAATAACCAATCACCTGATACGGCGTCTTGTAAACACCTGACACGCGAAATTGTTTAACCTGTCAATTTGCTCACTAGATGCGAGCGCATTACTGACATTAAACTCTCCATTTGCTACTTGAACAATGCCCATGGAAACTAAATCTCGAATATCTTCGTAAAGAGGACATTCGCACAACACATGGGACCAATCCTCGAGAATTGATCCACAGTGTCAGCCTTCGGTTGCGCTGAGATTCCGCTTATGCAAAAATTCATTTAGAGAACCATGGCCAGTCAACAGGAAGCCCAGACTTAGGGACAACCCAAAATCTAGACGACCTTCCACAAAAGTCACGTCACGTATAAACTGGTAGGTTACTCTACCATTCTGACTCTGACTCCATCTAGATTGCCATCTAGATGTAGCGCATAGTTTTAGCATAGCCTTTATCTCAATCGAGCTCAAATTCCTACCTAGCACGGCCGGAGCCCAATCAGGAGCTAACCAGGGCAAACCCCTACGAATTCGGTATGCAATGCTGGTTTGCTTTACCACCATATCCAAGGGCAGTACCCCCATCAACACCTGAAGTGCATCCGTAGAGACCGTACGGCACACCGGCATACAACCAATCAAAATCACTCTCTGACATGAGAGTATCTTGCGGTAGCCAACAGCAGAACTGACTATGTCGCCCCACACAGGTGTACCATAAGTTGCACATGCAACAAACAGCCCACCATACATGAGACGGACAGTCCGCCTGCTGAGTCCCCAGTCACTCCTCAATATCCTACGTACTCGCCCTACCACAGTCAACAGACGCTCTCTTAACTTCTCTAGGTGCACCAAGAAGTTCATCCTTTCTCTCATGAGGATTCCCAAGTACTTGACCTCAGTCACATACCTGAGACCCACACCCTCCAAGCTGACAAAAGGAGGTCGACCGCGTGATAATTTGCCCTTGAGCAACATCATCACCGTCTTGTCCCTTGCCACACTTACCCCTACCTGTGCACCCCAAGCACTTATGGCAGCCATAACCTCACTTGCCTTGGTTTCAAGCTCAGCACGAGAACCACCTTCCACCAATACAAGGAGATCATCAGCATACGCACAGCACTTAGACAGATGTTCAAGCCGCCGCAATAGGGGATCCATCATGAGATTCCATATAAATGGACCACAGATAGAACCCTGCGGACAGCCACGAACAACATTTATCCCTACCGTTTGGTTTACACCTATCACGCATGCTTTCCTATCCGAAAAATAGCTCTGCCAAAGCTTAATCTCCCGGCAACCCACCTCTCCTAGCCTGTCTATCACCTTTTCCCAGCTTAGATAGTCAAGAGCACCCATAAAATCAATAAATAACCCCAAAACATATTTGGAGCTACTCTCATTTACGGTATTTCTAACGTACAGCCTGATGTGTATTCACTAACAACAGCATACTCTTAAGTTATCTCTTAAGCTCTATAAATAAGTGTATAGTTGTAAGATTATGTACATATTATGCTAGGTCAAACAAATTAATAAAAAGTTAGTCGATAACTAACAACCAAAGCGTGCGTTCATATTGAACAGTGGCGACGAGGATAACTTAAAGAAAAAATAAAATGAGTAGAATTATCGGCTCGGTAGATCCCTATATTTTGGGTGATGATTTTGATTTATACGAACGTCGACTAAATCATTTTTTTACTATTAATGAAGTACAAGACAGAGACAAAGTGGGTTTTCTGTGTAGTGTTGGAGGTGCAGAACTTGTCAAAGTAATCGTGTCTTTGACGGCGCCTAAAACAGAAGCAGACTACAACTACGGCAAATTAGTTGCCATGCTGAAAATTCATTTTAAACCAAAAAAAAATGTAATAGCGGAGTGCTATTTCTGCTATGAGTGCTACTTCTTCAAAAGAACTAGAGGTCATAGCGAAAGCATAACGGAATTCATAATTGAATTAAAACAACAGGCGCAGCACTGCGAATTCGGAGCATTCTTGGACAGAGCGCTACTCATACAGTTCGTGTGCGGGGTATGCGATGAACAAATACAGCAGCGGTTGCTAAGTGATGCGGAGTTAAAAACATTTGTGAAAGCAGTACAACTGTCAATGCAATAGAGATTACAACAGCAAACGTTGAAATGATCAAAGAAAAACCAAAAATTAATGCACTACGAAAAAAAGAGGAGGCCGAAAAGAGTTTTAACAGTGATAAGAGAAGACGCAAAACGTCACTACACCAGAACACCAGCAGAGTTCTGAAAGCTTTTCACGAAGAGAATGGAAGTCGTCGTTCGTTTTTGTGTTTTTACTGCGGCAAGCCAGGGCATATACAGAGGTTTTGCAGAAAGAGATTGCAAGAGCGAAAAATACATACATTAGAGGACAATGAAGACGAGAATGATGACCATGATCATTGCAACAACATTAACAACATTGGTAAAGCAAACGCAAGAACATTACCACTTAAGTTAATAATAAAAATTGAAAACCGTGAAATAGTTTTCGAAGTCGATACAGGGGCGTGTGTAACAGTTATTCATAAGAACGACTATTTTAAATATTATGCCAAAATTAAGTTAAATAAATCAAATCTACCAATTAAACTAATATCAGGAGAAAAGCTAAAAATTTTAGGAAACTTAGAAACTAAAGTTGAATATAATGATATGAAATTTAGATTACAATTGGTTGTTTTAGACAATAAAAGTTATTTTAGTCCTTTGCTTGGAAGAAACTGGTTAGACGTTTTATTTCAAAATTGGAAAAAATATTTTTTAGAATTTAAGAACGATAAAGCATTGTTTGTGAACTCAGTTGATTCAAGTAAATTGGAATTTTTGCAAAACTATGCATCGATTTTTTCTAAAGCAAATGATTCGGTCATTAAAAATTATAAAGCAGAAATTGTATTGAAAAATTAAAGCTATCCTATATTCTGCAAACCATATTCTGTTCCATACGGCATTAAAGAAAAAGTAGAGGCAGAAATAAGTCGTCTATGCAAAGATGGTGTGTTAATACCAGTTACAAAAAGTAATTGGGCATGCCCACTTGTTGTAGTGAATAAAGGAGATAGTTCTATTAGTATTTTTGTAAATTTTAAGCGTACGATAAACAAATTCGTAGAAATGGAACATAGTGTAATCCCGCGCATTGATGACATTTTAGCATCTTTTTCAGGGTGGAAGGTATTTACAAAGCTGGACTTGACAGGAGCATATTTACAAATAGCGGTATCAGAGCGTTCTCGAGAACTTCTCACAGTAAATACTCATATTGGACTATATCAGTTCACAAGGCTAGTCTTTGGGTTAAAAACAGCACCTCAAATTTTTTGTAGCATTATTCACCGAGTTTTAGTAGGCCTGGAGAAGGTACAAGTATACTTTGACGACATTATTATAGGAGGCAGTACCGAAGAAGAGTGCAAAGATAATGTTATCAAAGTTTTAGACCGATTGCTAGAACACAACGTTTGAGTAAATATTGATAAATGTCAGTTTTTTAAAACTGAAATTGATTATTTAGGTTACCACACAACGGGTGATGGAATAACGCCAAGCTCAAAAAAGTGGAAGCCGTTTTACAAGCTCCCGAACCCAGTAATTAAACACAGTTAAAGTCTTTTTTTGGCATGGTTAACTATTATAGCAAATGCATTCCTAGCCTGTCAGGTGAACTACAAAGTTTATATTTTTTAACAAAAGATAAAGTTAGTTGGTCTTGGGAAAAAGAACAAAGGGTTTGTTTTAATCGTTGCAAAGGTCTTCTAACCAACATCGGGGTTCTAACGCACTATGACCCGACGAAGCCAATCATAGTCTCGGCAGACGCTAGTCCATATGGGGTAGGGGGAGTGTTATCTCATATTGTTGATGGAATTGAAGAGCCAGTTATGTTTGTTTCAAGTACCTTAAGTGCAGCAGAAAGAAATTATTTGCAATTACATAGAGAGGCATTAGCCATTATCTTCGCGGTTAAAAAATTTCACAAATACATATATGGTCTTAACTTTACAATACACAGTGATCATCAGCCCTTACGTGCAATTTTCGGCGAAAATAAAGACGTATCGGGAGTGGCAGCCAATCGATTACAAAGGTGGGCCATATTTTTATCTATGTATTCTTACCGTATTAAGTATAGGAAGGCACAGGATATGGCAAACGCCGATGCTTTGTCAAGACTGCCTGTGAATTTTGGTACTGAGGTGGAGGATGAGAGTATAAATGCGTTGAAAGTTTGTGATTTTCCTTTAAGCATGACTGATGTAAAGAGTGCGATAGATTCCGATGAAAATCTCTTAACTGCATACAATTCTATTATTACAGGCGTGTGGCCAGAGAAAATGCCTAAATCAATAGAATGTTATTATATGAAAAGGAATTCCTTAGCGACTGAAGAGGGTTGTCTATTTTACGGGGAGCGCATTATCATACCTGAAAAGTTACGAGCAAAAGTATTAAATCTTTTGCACGATCAGCATATAGGAATAGTACGCTGTAAGGCTTTGGCAAGAACAGTGATCTGGTGGCCTGACATCGACAGAGAAATTGAAGAATTTATTAAAACATGTCCGATATGTCAAATTTCCCAAAATAAAAAGCAAGCAATCTTGTGAGTTGGCCTACCTCAACATACCCTTTTGAAAGGATTCACTTAGATTTTTGTAGTTTTGAAGGAAATCAAATTTTAGTCGTGTTTGATACATACTCAAAATGGTTGGACGCTATTCCATTGAAAACAACAAATGTACAATCGGTTATTCAGTCATTGAGGTCAATTTTCGTTACATTTGGTATACCATCACAATTAGTTAGTGATAATGGGCCACCTTTTAATTCAAAGGAGTTCTTGCATTTTTGTGAGTCAAATGGAATACGTGTTTTAAAATCGCCTGCCTATCATCCTCAATCAAATGGCAGTGCAGAAAGAGCAGTTTAAACACTTAAAAATGGTCTTCAGAAGGTTATACTGGACCCAGTAAATAAATCAGATTCCCTTGCACTCAAAATAAACCGATTTTTATTTTCGTTTTGGAATACTCCAACTTCGACGACGAATATTTCGCCGTCTAGCTTGATTTTTCGATACAATCCAAGAACTTTGTTGGGGTTGTTAAACAGCACTCCTGATAAAATTCCAATAATAAACAAACCTAAAATGAATCAACTGGGGAGGAAAAAATATAATAGTAAATTAAAAATTAACAAAGTTTGTAAATTTAAGATAAATGCGGAGATTCTGTACAGAAATGTTTTTTCGAATACTGTGAAATGGATAAGATTAAAAATTTTGAATAAATTAAGTAGTTTTAGATATATATAATTGGTTAATGGTCAGCAAAAGCAGGCTCATATAGACCAGATAAGGAAATATTATTTGAATAAGAATTATACTGGAAATATTATAATAAAACAAGATACGCCTTTAGAGAAAAATGAATGTACTGAGAAAGACGTTGAAATTGGAAACAAATCTGAAGAAGTTTGTAAGGAAGTCAGAAAAGGCATCATGACCAGAAGTAGTAAAAAGGAATTGCAAGAATTAAAAACATAATTTAACTTTGAATTATAATATATTACATTAATGGATTATAATATATTACATTAATTAGTTTGGGAGGAGTGATGTGTATTCACTAACAACAGCATACTCTTAAATTATCTCTTAAGCTCTATAAATAAGTGTATACTTCTAAGATTATGTACATATTATGCTAGGTAGTTTAAGTCAAACAAATTAATAAAAAGTTAGTCGATAACTGACAACCAAAGCGTGCGTTCATATTGAACACAGCCAAGCATCTTCGACGCTCTTTCCCTTGCGGAAACCAAATTGCCTATCACAAATTTGAGCACCCCCGCACTCCTGGAGCCGTTCCACCATAACCCTCTCCAGTACCTTTCCAAGCACCGGAAGGAGACTGATGCCCCGGTAGGACCTCGGATTGCTTCTCAGCCTATCAGGTGACTTCAGGAGCACAATAACCCGTGCTTGTTTCCATGCGTCAGGGAAGATGCCTTCGCTTAAGCACTTTCCATACAAGGCTTCCAGGTACTCAGGAATGACCTTCTAGATGGTCTTGCACATCTCGCCAGTCATACCATCTATACCTGGAGACTTTTTCCCCCTGAGTTAATGCACAATTGCGGCAACTCAACGCGTTGTTGCAACGGCCCGCCTTGTGTCCACTCTGTCCACATCGAAGGCAGACGTCCTCTTTCAGTCTGCATTCGCTAATCCTGTGATCCAGGCTCAAGCAACGGAAACAGCCGAACCGAGGCTTGAAGCTCCTCACCAAGAAGGAGAACCACTTGACGTAGCAACGTCCGACATCCAAAAGGGCATTCATGGCTGCGCCACTGCCCTCCAAAATGACGTTCGACCCCACGCCAGAGCCAACCTTCCACGGAGGGCTCACCAGCTTCACGTTCTTTTTGAACTCATCATGACTCATTTTGTCTTTCAGGTTCAACTCGTAGAGACCCCCATGAATTCATCAAGGGTTATCTCAGAGTGAACACCCTGAACTACGACTCTGTCACCGAGTTTTTTGTTCACGGCTAGCTCCAAGCCAACTTCTCCGAACTTAGTGTTCTTCGAGATTTTGTTCAGCTCAGCAACCGAAGGCTTTCATATGAGCGCCCCACCACCACGAATCGGTTTCACCTCGTGGACTCTCACCCCCAATGTGGGTCCCATCTTGGTGACCACCTCCTGTACCACCTCTTGTGGAGTCGCCTTGGCGTTTTTGCTCCTAACCACCAAGGACCATGTCTCCACCGGCTTCACCGGTTTTAAGACCAGCAAGACCGGCTGAGCAACAGCCCTTGGGGCCAAAGCAGGCCAATTTGCAGCACTGGGTGGTGCACTTCTTCCAGACTGGAGAATGTCTAGACGCCCCTTTATTCTTTCGTTCTCTACTAGGAGACCCATGAGGATCTCCTCATAACGCCCGGCCAAACAGACAATATTATTGGCAAGATTGCCAGCAATACCGCCGTCAAAAACGGCTTGCACCAAATCGTTGGTGACTGACTTCATACTCCTAAGGGCAGAGCCCCCCACCTGCAGTTTTAGCCCCGGAGTTGGGCCCCACCGACGCGAGTCCCCCTGACGAAGGCCCCACCGTTGAGGCACCTCCAGACGACGGCCCCATTAACTCGGTGCCCCCTGTCAAAGGCACCCCGGTCGCAGAACCCCCAGTCGAAAGACCCCCTGGCAGCACAACCCCCCATTATCAGGCATACCTACAGTGGCACCCTCACCGGACAAGGATCCTCCTGACGACGGCCCCCCTATTGAAGTCCCGCCTGACAACGTCCCCCCAGATGGGTGGACGCCAGTCGACGGACCCCCTGTCGAAAGACCCCCCGGCGTAGACACCTCCGTTGCACAAAACTCCCCCACGAAAGAAGGCCCCCTGACAGAGTTCCCCCTGACAAGGGCTCCCCGGTCGAGGAACCCACTGGCGAGGGCCCCACCAACGCAGAACCCCCAGCCGCGAGACCCCCTGTCGAAGAACCCCCAGTCGACGGACCCCCCGGCAGAACCTCTCCCTTTTCGCAGGGAGCCACTGCGTTCCCTTCGCGACGGACGGATGGATCCCCCCCGCGTCAACAGTCAGACGGACTGAACCCCTTGACTCGACCCCGAGTTTTTGGTAGCGGGAGGGTCTCCGGTAGTACCAGAAGCCCCCTCGCCCCCTTTGCCCCTCACGAGCGAGGTCGACCGCGACGTCGCCGCTTTAGCCCTTGAGGCAGGGCCCGTCTTCTTCGCCTTGCCTCCCTTGCAAGACTCTGCCGACGCCTGGTCCTCACTCTCCTCACTAGAGGCGTGCCAAGCCGGCGGCCTCTTCAGACCCTTGAGGGGTGCCACCTTAGGAGGCATCCCTCAATCAAACCTACTCTCCTAGTTCAAAAACAGGCAGCACTTACCCGGTATCAGCAAAAAACCCACGTCGTTCCACACCGGCAAAAGGGATGAAACCCGGGATTACCACCGAGGACAGGTGGCAATGCTGGAGTAGCGGCAACAAGCCCGTACACCAACCGAGTGGCGCTCTACTAACCGCAATAGCCAAGGCATAAACCTTAGGCAATGTCAATAAGTCCGTACACCAACCGGACGGTGCTATACTCACAGCAATACCCCAGGCACAAACCTCACGCTGCAGCACTAGTGCTTACCAGATGGCAGGCTGGTAGTTCTGGCGCTACAATGGCGTAGCATGACGACGATAACACGTGAAGCCACGCTAACCGAATCAAATCAGGCAAACTAAATCGCTTTATATTAAAGCAATCAATTAACCGATTTAAATGAAATTCGGCAAAACGATACTAAAAATCGCGCACTTTCGACTGACACCAAAATGGTAATTACCACACTGAATTTAAACTTCGAACTTAAAACACTCTCAACTTAAACTTATGAAGAGCACGATGCAAACACGTTCGTTTACTTCAACAATCACAGCAAAAGTGATGTGTTTCGATGTCAGCTGTAAAAGCAAATCGAGGACACGGAAGCGTAGTAGCGTTGTAGCGACGTCTTCTTGTATGGCTGGCCCTGTAGCTAGTACTTGTTTAATGATAAGTTGGTTGATGTTTTTGCTGAAGCATCGAATACAACCCTTAATTTAGTTGTTGAGCTATCTGGCTTGGGTACTGCGTGGTGTGGAAGGAAGTAGTGTGGGCCATTGATACTATGTACTGCTATTTCCTTCATATGACCCAGTTTTTCATACTCTCGCATAAAAGATACATACTGAGTCTTGAGCTCAGGGTTTTTTACAAGCTTGCGTTCAATAGCTGTGAAACGTTGCAAAGCTATGTCTTTGGATTCACCGAGTTGATTTGGATTATGCTGAAATGGTAGCTTTACCACAAATCGACCATCAGTAAGTTGATGAGTGTTTTGAAGGAACTCTTCTTCACAACGTCGTTCAGCCGCAGTTAGGTTGGCCACACGTGAATCACATTCTTCCAGTCGCCAGAATTTTTCCATTGTCTCGTTGAGTGACTCATCTGTGGTGCAGATGCCACAAGTGCTAGTTGTAGTGGATGACTATTGATTAGTGTACTCACCCCCCACTATCCAGCCGAAAAGAGTATTTTGCAGCACTGGTTGTCCTACTCCTAGTGGTATTTGTCCAACGCATAATGTCGAATAGAAAACTCCTGCTCCAATTAGTAAATCGATGCCTTTAGATTCATAGAAATTGGGGTCAGCTAATTGCAGGTTGCTTGGAATATTCCAATTGCATATGTTTATGCTGCTTGATGGTTGCTTGGAAACAATCTCTGGTAAAATGTGAGCTTCAATTCTCTTGCTAAAGCCTGTCGTTCTTGATTGCAGCTGCAAGTTTACCCTTTCAGCGATACGGCTCTGTGATTCAATCTCGATCTCAATCTCAAGCTCAATCTGCGTAAAACCCTCATAATCATAAGTGCTGGGTTCATCCGATAACCAAATTTTTTGGTGTAGGTCCTGGGCGGATTCCCAATGCCTTTCCACTGTCTTCGCCTGCATTGCATAATATTGCTAAGCCAAGTGCTTAATATTAAGCACTTGGCTTAGCAGTTTGGTAGCTGCATCAATTGACCTTTTTTGTTTGTTAATTAATGAGCATAGCTGACTTGACATACTTCCGGTGGCCGTTATCATGGTGTTCGTTTCGATTTTTCGAGTGACTAGCTGAGGCGACCGTGTTCGCTCGAGGCCTGGACTGGACATGTTTGATGGCTTCTTCTGCTTTGTCCATGTCGTCTCGTGCTTCTCGGTATTTCAAGCGAAAGGCGCTGTGTATATCCTTTACAAAATACGGATGGTTAGCTTCCTTGCCATGTCGGTTGCGGATGACGTTGTCAAGTTTTTCGAATTGCACCCACAAGCTATCCAGCTCCCTGGATTTTGAGGCGATAAACTCTGCTGACCGGCGATCATGCGGCGCCTTCTTGTAGTTTGCTATTGTTTTTTGTATAGCCACTGCCAATTCATCTTGTTTTGATGCTAAGTCATCAATGCCCATGATGATGATTTATATTGATGTATGTATGTTGTCGTCTGCTGGTTACAGGACACTTATGATGGTGTGATGATACCACTGGAACATGAACCAGGATATCACGTCGGGGTCACCAAAATGTACAATATGCTTTTATATTGTATTTATTTTTGCTGAGAACAGGCACAATGAGCCGTGTTCTAATTGTTGAATGTATAATTAGCGCATAAACCAATTATACTGTTGAGTAAATTAGAAACACCGATTTGTTTGGCTTTAATAATAATACTCACTTTATTAATTGCTCTTACCTACTATTTATACACTTAGATTTAATACAATTAATACAGATAAATTATATACATAAATACATACATATAAATATGATAAATTGGAAACAACATATAGAGTGCAATGAACAGCTACTCAGCTAGCGCAAGTTCATTGCACTATTGTGCAATGTAAGCACTTTTGGGCACATGCATTGGCCTTGGTGACAAGTATTAACAAACAAACATATAGAGTGCAAGTTCATTGCACTATTGTGCAATGTAAGCACTTTTGGGCACATGCATTGGCGTTGGTGACAAATATTAAACTGCTGTGGCAATGTTCTGCTAAACATCAAGTTTGAGTTCACTGCCACCTGCTTACTTTTATATGTTGTGTTTTTTATGCTATGTCTCAACAGTGGTGGTAAAATGATTTGCGATGGTTGCACCAATATTGATGCTCTATACTTTCTTTTCCTAATTTGTAGCATGTGCGCGGCTGCCACTTAAATTCAGTGTAATGCTGATCCCTTTTGCGACCTTCCCATGTACACAAAAAGCATGCTGAAGACCCATGAGTAATCTGACCACTTTCAGATCGCAGCATACTTTCCAATTGTGGTCTTGGTATTTTATCAACTCTAAGATTAGTTTCATGCCGTCGTATGTTTCCTTCAGGTTTGTGGCATATGCAATCGGAACAGATGGATGTTTGTTACCAATATGAAGCATTACGACTTTAAGGCTGCTGACTGACAGGGGCGGATCTGGAAAAAATCTTGGGGGGGGGGGGTAAATTATCAAAGATACACATTTTCTATTTGAGAAAATTTTGTCTTTTTACAAACAGACAAATTTTACTTTTTTGAATTGAAATTATTGAATTGCTTAAGAAGCTTTTTTCCCAAACACATACACGCACAGTTCCGTATTTATTAATTTTTCCCCTTTTCTGGAATAATATCTTAGCGAAAAGTAAATAAAAACTCTAAATTTAACTTATTTAGAATTAAGGTTGATTTATTAAAATTTTTCACATTTATTCCATTATTAAAAATTTGCACAATTATATTTTCAAGTATGTGCAATGAAAAACAATAACTATTTTCAATAAAAAAAATTAAAGGAATTTGAAACTTAAATTTCTGACGTTACGACTATGATATGGTACACTTTGAAAAATAAATGAACAATACAAAATTAATACTGATTACACTGCGCGACGGACGGTCTGGTGCCGGAGATTTTTCAGCTGATTATAGACAAATTAGGTTTCCTGATTTCAAATATGGACTCCGTTTTTCTCCATCAGCTCGAGTTTTTGAGTTATAGGCAAAAACATGAAAATCCGTTCTTTTTCTGATAATTTTGCTAAATCGATTATATCGATTTACCTATTTGTAAAACTTTGACTGATTTCAACGAAGAAATACTAGACCTTTCAAGTTTTGCACATTCAATAGCAATATCTTTGGCATTTTCGAAGATATCGACGTTCAAAGTCAAAAAAATTTCATAATTTAACGTAGGCTGTTCTTTTGAAACCCTTGTAACTTCGATATTTTTCAACGAATTTACAAAAACCTTTTTTTACTTGGTAGAAAATCTTTGGAATTTTAATAAACATTTTAGTTTTTAGTTTTTTTTATTATCTTGCATATTTTCAAAGAAATTGAAAAAACAAACAGTTTTATACGTTCAATTTTATTAAAATGCTCACTACTTTTATATAAAAGTCTTTTCTACTTACGTCCTTTTTGAAGTGAATTTTAATAAAATGGAATGTACAAAACTGTTTGTTCTTTCAATTTCCTTGAAAATATGCAAGATAATAAAAAAAACCAAAATGTTTATTAAAATTTAGAGATTTTCTACCAAGTAAAAAAAGTTTTTGTAAATTCGTTGAAAAATATCAAAGATACAAGGGTTTCAAAAAAGCAGCCTACGTAAAATTGTGAAATTTTGTCTACCTTGAACGTCGACATCTTCGAAACTGTCAAATATACTGTTATTGAATGTGAAAAAATTGAAAGGTCTAGTATTTTTTCATTGAAATTAGTCATAGTAATACAAATCGGTATTCTATAATGAGGTCTTAACAGCTTTAGCTCGGCTTAAAAACAACAAAGCCGCAGGAGCCGATGGCCTACCGGCTGAGCTGTTTAAGACCGGTGGCGAAGCTCTGTTTAAATGCATTCACAGACTTCTATGCAGAATATGGTCGGAAGAATGCATTCCAGATGATTGGAACCTCAGTGTGCTCTGCCCAATCCACAAAAAAGGCGATCCCACCATTTGCGCCAACTACCGTGGGATTAGCCTTCTTAATATCGAATGTAAGGTCCTGTCGAGCGTATAGTGTGAGAGACTGAAGCCCATCCTTAACCAACTGATTGGACCTTATCAGTGTGGCTTCAGACCTGGAAAGTCCACCATCGACCAGATCTTCACGCTCCGACAAATCTTGGAAAAGACCCTCGAAAAACAAATCGACACACACTATCTTTTTGTCGATTTCAAAGCCGCCTTCGACAGTCCAATAAGGAGTCACCTATACTCCATCATGTCTGAATTTGGTATTCCTGCGAAGCCAATACGTCTTTGCAGGATGACACTGAACAACACCAGCAGCGCAGCAAAAATCGGGAAGGACATCTCCCTTCCGTTCGATACAAAGCGAGATTTCAGACAAGGTGATTCCCGATCGTGTGACTTCTTTCATATAGTAATGGAGAATATCATCCGAGCTGCTGACTTGAGACGCAGCGGCACAATTTTCTATAAGAGTGTTATGCTGCTGGCGTATGCTGATGATATTGACATCATTGGTCAAAATACGCGCGAAGTCAGTGCAGCATTCTCCAGGCTAGAAAAAGAGTCGAGTCGAATGGGTCTTGCAGTGAACGCAGATAAAACGAAGTATCTTGTGTCAACAAACAAACAGTCCCAGCGTCTTGGAAACCACGTCACTGTTGACAACACCTCCTTTGAGGTAGTTAAGGACTTTGTTTATCTGGGATCCAGTATAAACTCCTCCAACGATATCAGTATTGAGATTAAACGAAGGATAACTCTTGCCAACAGGTGTTACTTTGGGCTCAGTAGGCAATTGAGAAGCAGAGCTCTCTCTCGACGAACAAAACTGACGCTCTATAAGTCAATAATCATGCCCGTCCTACTATTCGCATCACAAACCTGGACGTTGAGCAGCTCTGATGAAAGGACTTTGGGAGCGTTCGAGAGAAAAATCCTTCGCAAGATCTATGGTCCAATCTGCGTCAATGGCGAGTACCGAATACGATGGAACCATGAGCTGTATGAGCTTTATGCCGACATCGATATAGTCAAGCGTATTAAAATTGAGCGGCTTCGCTGGCTAGGTCATGTCGAGAGAATGAACGACGAAGCTCCAGCGAAAAAGATATTGGATTCGGTACCCAGCGGTGGCCAACGCAGACGTGGAAGACCGCATCTCCGTTGGAAAGACCAGGCATTGTATAACCTGACAACGCTTGGAGTTTCCAACTGGCGCCAGCAAGCGCACGACAAAAGAGGCTGGCGAAAATTCTTAGACCAGGCCAAAACCGACCAACGGTTGTAAGCGTCATCTAAGTAAGTAAGTATTATGAATAATTTGAATTTATTGTTACACATGTTTCAAATTATTACATGCATTGAATTATTATTGTTATACTTGTATTGTTTTAAATTACTTTAGTTATGATATGAAATAAAGAATTAAGAATAAAGAAAGAATTAAATTAAATAATATCAATATTAGTAAGTTTGCGGCAACTATCCAACCCAAGATCTAACGTGGAAAAGAGAGTAAACTCTTAAACTCCAAACCAATTCCAATTATAACGGAGATATATACGTGTAAATATATACAAACATATATGTGTATATATATACGGGTCACTATGCAATTTTGGAACACCGTGCTAATGTTATTAATTGGATATGTATTTGGGCCAACGCAGGTATAAACTTGCATGGGAAAGAGATAAACTCTTGCGCACCAAACTAAGTAACTAATAAGTCAACTGAATAAGAAAAATTTTGAAATTTTTTGATTAAAAACAAACCAGTTAAAGCATTCATATCGTATTCGATGGTGTTTACTTCATCAAACGCAATATTAGAAAGGAAAAACAACTGAAACCGTCTCGAATATATGGAATAACTTCAGCCAACATTTTAACAGAATGTAACAATATTATTTACCGAGTTAATGTTTGAAACAAAATTCTAAAATGTATCAATTATTTAAATGTAAAATCATTTTCCGTTTCAAGGCATACACCGAATCACAAAAATTAATTAAGCTGTAACTATTGTTGAAATCACTACACATACTTCGTAAAGGGTCATGAAGGGCAAAATTTGAAGTGCACTGGCTCAACTTAAAAAGCACAAAATGTCTAGATCCTCTTCTTGGGATGTTAAAGTTAAGAGATGAGAGAATATATTGGGAGTCAATATCACCACAAAGTAATTTATATAGGAAGGTGACATTAAGCACCATCCTTCTGCTTCTCATGGAAGGCAGTAAAATTTGTTTAAGGCGGGTTTCATACAAAGGAAGAATAATATCTGGGTTCCAACGATGATGACGAAAAGCAAAAAGTAAAAACTGTTTTTGAACCGATTCTATTGCATCAATGTGGACGTGATATTGAGGGTTCCATACTACGGAA
Source organism: Tetanocera ferruginea (assembly GCA_958299015.1). Lineage (NCBI taxonomy): Eukaryota > Metazoa > Arthropoda > Insecta > Diptera > Sciomyzidae > Tetanocera > Tetanocera ferruginea. Next base: position 84,178,703 of record OY282643.1, read on the forward strand.
GCATATTCAAGAATAGGTCTTACGAGAGATATATATAGTAATTTAGTTGTGATAAATGAGATAACACCCAGCCAAAAATCGAGTTTTGGGCCAACGGCATGCCAAATCCTGATGGAAAGATACCCGGCTGCATTACGCGCGCATAAACATCGCTCCCAAGCAGAATACGGATCGGCGATGACACGCAGCAGTTGGGATCAGCCAAATTCAAATTTGGGAATCCCTGCCTGATCGGTGTCACGACCTCCAACCGCCGCTTGACCCTTGCTATCGTTTCAATGTGGACGCTAGACTCATGCCGACCCCGGGTCACCAGAGTGCACACTTCAGAGCCATCAACCACAGACGTCGGCAGCCTCCACTTCGAAACCAAAGCTTTGGCTATTGTCGTCTGAGGGAGACAGGCATCTAGAATTGCGCGCTCCGAGACGAGGCGACCATTTGCCCAGGTCCGCACCATGACAGTGGGGAGCAACGAGGTGACGCGTTGGAGGGTTTTTGCTGTCGGTGGCTCTGGCGGAGATCGCTTCGGGAAGTGGTCCCTAGCCGAAGACGCTTTCGGTGCTTGCGACTGCAATCTCTTTTCAGGGGGAGATCGCTTCGGGAAGTGGTCCCTAGCCGAAGACGCTTTCGGTGCTTGCGAGTGCGATCTCTTTTCAGGGAGGGACCGCTTCGGGAAGTGGTCCCTAGCCGAAGACGCTTGCGGTGCTTGCGACTGCGGTCCCTTCAAAGACGTACGTCTTGGCTGGTAACCCCTGGGCCTTGAGCTGTTGGGGTCATCTTGAGCATTGGGTGATGCCTTCTTGGATCGAGAATGCCTACCATGGGGCCTCCTGGAGTGAACCCGACCAGTTCGCACTCGTAGGCGTGAGTGGAGCAAGCTATGGTGGTCGTCACGTCACCATGACAGCATCTTCCATTGCTCCGACAGTCCCTTCGCATATGAGAGCTCGAGAGGCAGTTGGAACAGTGGAAGTTTAGTAACACTGCTCGCAACCGCTCCTCGATGTTCATATCCAGGAACTTCCGGCACGCTGGAAGATTATGCTCCGACGAGCACAAGCTACATCTAGCCTTGGCGTCATTGCTGGCGACAACCGAGACCACGCTTGACACCGAAGCTCGTTGGAGTGCGAGTTCTTCTGCAGGCGACTCTAGCACCGTCTCCGACTCACTGACGCCAAACTCTGATTCTGTCTGTAGAATCATTTCCTCCAGAAGATCGTTCACGATGTTGCTGGTGGACATTCTGAAACGAGACAAAAAGAAAACAAGAAAGGCAAGTGATTCAGAGAATAGTGACTTAGCTACGCAGACGGAAGTGCAACAAGCTTAAGTATAGGTCGAGTTATACAACCTTTCTCGGTTCGGACATCGGCAACGCGAACTCTGTTATCGCTGCCAGAGTAGTCTTTAATATTCGACCTAATCGCCATTCATTCGCGGGTAAGTTGTTTTCTTTCACGACAACTAAGTCATTTACTTTAAAATCTAATTGAAGACTTTTCCAACTAACACGCATATGCATCTCCTTCAGATTTTCATTTTTCCGTTTGCTTCTGTGGTACCGCCTGTTTTAACATCACACTCAACATCTTTTCATCGTCATACAACCAATTCTAAGTAGCATTTAGATGTGTGTCAATTGGTGGCCTATAATGTGGCGAATCTAAATAGTAAGACTAACTTTCACAATTTTTTCTCATATATAAATAAGTTTGATATATTCTTTTTATTTGAAACGCATGTAATAGCTGATAAACGTAAAGATTTCGCTAATTATTTTAAGAATTTTATATTATATTGGATAGATGCAAAAAAAGTACACAATGCTGGGCGCGCAAGCGGTGGCTGTCTGTATGGTTTTAGAAAAAGTATACAGCAATTATTCTCGTTGAAATTTCAGAACTATTCTAGCAATATTCTGCTTTCGGCAAAGTTTGGTGATGCAGTTTTTAAAATAATTCCTCGGTATTTGAACTGTACGAGTTGGAAGAGCGATTTTGACAAGTTTGAAGAGTTTCTGGTTGGGTTGGGCTTAACGTCTTATTGTATTATTGGTGGTTTAAATGCACGCATTGGGGAAAGTCAAGAAGTTGATGAAAATTTATTGTTGTGCTATCCATCTGTCTCACACAGAAGAAACTCTAAAGATAAAATCATAGATGCTAAAGGTAAAAAATTAATGGATCTTGTTGAAAACTTTGGTGGTATTTTTGTAAATGGTAGAGTGCCTGGCGATGGTGATGGCGCTTATACATTTTGTGGTGTAATGGGTAAATCTGTGATTGACTATTGCATATGTTCACTTGATTTCTTGCAACTGCTAAATAATTTCACAGTTCCTAGCAAAGTGTATTCTGATCACATGCCATTGTGTCTTTCTATATCATCCCTAGCTAACTTAAACACAAAATGCTGTTCATTGCCACAAAAACTTAACTGGGTTTCAACCAATAAACCAAGATATTCAAATTCTCTGAACTTATTGTCCAATTGCGATTATATTGCAAGTTCAATCTACCTTTGTTTAAAAAATTGTATTTTGAAAGTAAAATTAAATACCGCGAGATATGCAATTTAAAAAAACGCAATTTGGAAATTGAGAATATTGAAAAGCTGAATAAAGTAAAAAATGTAAGTGACTGGTGGAAGTTGGCTAACTCAATGAAGAATAGGTCTCCTCAGTTAGGTAACACCTTGGAAATAAGCTCTTTTTACAATCATTTTAAGAAATTGCTCTCGCAACCACAATGTGATGGGCTTCTATCTTGGGCGGTTCCAAATATTATTGATCCTTTCCTTGACTCTCCTTTTGAGTTTCGCGAACTTAATACTGTTCTGAAAAACACCAAACTTAACAAGGCTCCTGGTCAAGATAGGATTAGCTATGAGTTCTATAAATTTGCGCCACAAAGTTTTCGGTACGAAACATTGCATCTGCTCAACAATATTTTCCTTTCCCAGGATATTCCATCTTCTTTTCGCCGTTCTATTATCATTCCTTTGTTTAAAAAGGGTGATGTAAATGAGATTACAAATTACAGGGGCCTTTCACTCCTTGATACCCTTTACAAAATTTTTACTGGCATTGTTTTAAATAGAATCAACTGCTGGATTGATTGCAATAACATATTAAATGAATATCAAGCTGGATTCAGTAGAGGCTATTCTACTATAGATAATATCTTTAATTTAACTAGTATTGTTAGTCTAAACCTAAAAAATAAAAATAAAACATATGCATTCTTTGTTGATTTCTCATGCGCATTTGACTTGATTCCATGCAACTCTCTATTTTACAAATTGTCTAGTATGGGTATGTCCACGAAAATGGTAATTATTTTGCAATTGCTCTATAAAGATACTCTAAGTCAAGTTTGGGACGGTAGTTTAATGTCTGATGCGTTTCCTGTTTACCAAGGTGTTGAACAGGGCTGTCTGTTAAGCCCAGTTCTGTTTGCTTTGTATTTGAACGATTTGCATGATATTTTGCCGGGTGGAATAAGTGTTGCTAACACTTTAGTTAAAGTTCTTCTATACGCTGACGACTTGGTTATTCTTGCCAATTCTGAAATTGAACTGCAATCAATGATCAATGCCCTGTACAGCTACTGCAATCAATGGTGTCTCAATATCAATTTAACTAAATCTAAAATTGTTGTCTTTAGAAATGGCTGTCGCATATCGGCTAAAACCAAGCTAAATGGTTTTATGGCGACGAAAAAATTGAAATTGTAAACGAATATAAATACCTTGGAGTTAACCTAACTTATATCTTGTCATTTAATAAGCACCTTAATGATAAACTTCTATCTGCAAAAACAGCAATTAATGCCTCTTGGTTGACTATTTACATAACCGCAAGATCAAATTATCCAATCTATTATGTTTTATGGTGCTCAGGTGTGGGGTTGTAGCCGTTTTGATCAGGTGGAAAAATTGCTTCGTTTTTTTATCAAAAAAATATTTCACCTGCCGAATAATACACCAAATTACATGATTCATTTAGAAACTAGATTATACACTTTATTTGTGCAAACACTTACATTACATTTTGGTTATATTGCTAAAGTCTTTAGCTATGCAGTTACTAGGCTACCTCGTTTACTTTCCTTCGAAACAGTAGCTCAAAACGTATCTTGGGTCCGTAAATGGCGCTCTCTATGCGAAGAACTTCACCTCGAATTTGCTTTTGACTTTGGTGGTGAAAATTTAAAATCTCAACAAGATAGTTTGCTGCAGGCACTAATTGAATTTGAATATAGAAGGCACCTGGAAAGCGCAAGAATATCTCAGCTTCACGATGTTTACAATCGACTCAGTATGATGTTCCCCAATATATAACTGATAACAACTCTTCACACTTAGTCAATCTTATTCTGTGAGCCAGGAGTGGACTATTAAACTTAAATGCTCGGTGTTTAACTAATCGAAGCTCGCCCAGTATTTGTACTCTATGCAATCTTAGAGAATCTGAAAACACTTTTCACTTCATAGGTAGGTGTCCTATTTATAATAATGTAAGGCAATGCCGCTTCGGTAAGAATAAACTAAATGAATGTGAATTTTATGAATTACTAAATGGTAACGATTATTGTAATCTTTATTTATATATAAAGGATTGTTTGAAATATCGCGATTTAATCATAAATGAATTTAGGTAAACTTTACGTATTTGTTCAACTATTTTTTTTACACTTTATATGCCAATCTGACACACAACATATGTGTTATGTCGTATATAAGATTTATTATACATTGTTATATTAAAATATGTTAATATTTTGAATAAAATCTTTTTTCTAATTCTAATTCTAAATTCTATTCATTTTTCCATCTGGTGCAAAAATGCTGATGCATTGCCTTGACCTTCTGCCATCGATTGACGATCTTCAGAGGCTGATCAATTATTTCTGGCTCCACTAGTGAGAGAAGTGGGCCTCCGACTAAGAATAGCCTGGAGTCAGGGATTGAAAGTCACCAGGATTTTCAGACATGGCGGTAAGGGGCCTCGAGTTAAGACAAGCTCCGATTCTGTTAAGCAAAGTTGTGAATTCTTCAAAAGTATAGCTCATACTTCCGGCCATTTTCTTAAAATGCGTCTTTAAACTTTTCACTTCCGCTTCCCAAAGGCCTCCCATATGGGGTGCACCAGCTGGAATGAAGTGCCATGCAATTTCTTGCTGCATGTATTGAACTAATAGAACATCATGAGATGCCTTAAGAAAATCTTTAAAATCTTTCTTTAGCACTCTGGAAGCGCCAACAAAGTTAGTACCATTGTCAGAATAGACCTTTGCTGGGCAGCCGCGTGTAGCGACAACGCGAGAGAAAGCCGCTAAAAAGGTGGCAGTTGTCAAGTCGCTTGTGGCTTCTAGATGAATTGCCTTCGTAGAGAAACAAACAAATAAGCACACATAGCCTTTACTAATTCGACAAGATGTACCGATGTAGCTTTTTATGTCGAAAGGACCAGCGAAGTCAATGCCAGTGGACGAGAATGTACGCGAAATAACGGTTCTGTCTATTGGTAGAGCAGCCATGAGTCCTCTGTAGCTTTTTATGAACAACACAAGTCTTACAATTGTGCAAGGTTATCTTTATCAGGTTTTTAGCACGTAGAATCCAGTATTGCATACGTAACAGACGAAGCACTAACTGGTTTCTTCCATTAAGGGAAATTTCATGAACAAAACGTACCAAAAGGCGTGAAAACTGGCAGTTATACGGCAATATAATCGGATGCCTTTCATCAAAGGACAAAATTGGCGAAGAGGCTAATCGCCCACCAACACGTATTAATTCGTCCTTATGCAGAAATGGATTCAGACTAAGAATCGAACTCTTGGCACTGATAATATTTTTACTTTCTAAACTATAATATTCATCAGGAAAGTTAATTTTTTGACATAACAAGACGAGTCTGATTTTTACGTGCTTAATTTCTGTGTTGTCAAGACATGTTGATTGTTTGACAAATGTAGCACAAAAACGTGGATGCCTGCGATGAAGAAAACGAAAGACATAAGCTAACACTCTTAGCCCTCTCGAGAGAGAAGAAAAACGCTCCAAAACATCTTCGTATTGAGCAAAGTATGCAAGGTTTACCTTCACAGCTTTACGCTCAAGAGACGTGTCTAAAACTGCAGGTTGAGTTTTTTTTTGCCAAGACGAGCGTTCGAATAAAAGCCATGATGGCCCATGCCACTGATTAGCTCTTGGGGTGTAACGCCACGTGTGGCTAAACCCACTGGGTTTTCATGTGAATCTACATGAAACCAGTTTCTTACCCCAACCTTGTCTGCTATTTTAGAGACTCTATTGCTACAAAGGTTGTCCAAGAACAAGGGGGCTTACAAAGCAAGTGGAGTCTGTCCAACAATATAATCTATGCCTATCTATTTCTAGGTGTGATAACAAGGTGTCGACCATATCAGCGAGCAGTGTTGCACCGCAAAGTTCAAGACGAGGTAATGAAATCGTCTTGACTGGGGCTGCTTTGCTTTTTGCATAAAGCAAGGGAGTGACAATGCAATCACCTTGCTTAACACGGATATAAATAGCTGCAGCATATGCCTTTTCAGAGGCATCAGAAAAGGCATGAAATTCTATCTCAGAATTGGGTGAATAACTAACATAACGAGGTATGCGAATGTTATTAATGTTTTCATAATCCATCAGAAAAGTTTGCCAAGTTTGAAAACTGTGGACAGGAATATTTTCATCCCAATCGATTTCATCCCAATCGATTTCATCCAACCAGATACGCTGCATAAGAATTTTAGCTGTTACCACAATAGGTGCCAGCCAACCTGCAGGATCAAAAAGTTGTGCGATGACAGATAGAACATCGCGTTTGGTGTAGGATGTTTTTATTTCAAACTGTTTGGCAGTGAAATAAAACAAAGCGGAAGTGGCATGCCAACAGACACCTAAAGCCTTGGCGCAACTAGCATCTTCGAGCTTTAAAAAGTTTTTTCCAAGAAGATGCTCTGTTGGTAAATCTGCTAAAAGGCTAGATACATTTGCAGTCCCTTTACGCATCGCAAAACCGGCAGAGTCTAGAGCAGCTATAAGCTCATTTCTAGCCTTAATTGCGCTTTTCACGTCATGAGCTCCAGCTAAAGTATCATCGACATAAGTGAAATGCCGCAAAATTTGAGCAGCAAGAGGGTACTGCTGTTGAACATCATCTGCTAATTGCAGCATGATTCGAATGGCTAGATATGGTGCGCAGTTTACGCCGAACGTAACAGTTTTGAGCTCATAATCCTGAATTTCATCATCAGGAGAGCTTCTGTATAGGATTCGTTGGAATGCAGAATGCTTTGGATCAACAACGATCTGGCGGTACATCTGCTGAATGTCGCCATTGAAAACATTTAAAAAAACGCCACTTTAATACCAGAAGCGTCAAGTCAGCTTGAAGAACTGGACCTGCGTGCAGAACATCATTCAAGCTTTCACCGTTAGAAGTTGAGCTTGACGCATTGAAAACTAGCCGAACTTTCGTTGTAGTACTCTCTGGCTTTAATACCGCATGATGCGGTAAATAATAGTGAGATAATAAAATCTCAAACTTAGGAGGCGAGACCCGTTTCATTTGATCCGATTTTAGGCAATCCTTTACCACTTCATCATATTGCAACTTAAGTTCTGGATTTTTAGTCAGTCGAGCTTCGCCGCGGAGAAATTGCTTTAGAGCGATGCCTCGAGAAAATCCTAAATTCATTTCCGTAGGGTAGCCACTTTTGAATGGCAAAGTGACTATATATCGACCCATGTCATCACGTCTAGTGGTTTTCTGATAGTTTTCCTCACAAAACTTATCAGACGCTGTTAGGAAGTTCCTCCAACTCCCAAAAGCGAGCAATCCGTTGATCGATTGCTTCTTCACTAAAGTGTGTCAAGCACGTTGTAAAGCTTGATATTTTGCTACGAGGAAGAGGCCCAGTAAACATCCAACCAAATACAGTTTCTTGAGCCAAAAGTGATCCCAGAATATTCCTCTTAATACCATCAAGAATTATGGCAGGGTACAAATCGCCACCGATAAGTACATCTATTTGATCGCTTCTAAAGAAGTGTGGCTCAGCCAATTGTAAATTGGGCAAACTTTCACACAGAGAAGGATCAACGGAACACGATGGCAGGTTACCAGTTAAGCGTGACAGCACGAAAGCTGTAGCTTCTATTTGGAATTGCCTGTTTTTGGGAGAACTAATGATCAAGTCGCAAGCTTTTGTGACTTGCGCCGATACTGCGTTATTTAAACCCGAAACTTGAGCATTCACTGATCTCGTGGGTAATTTAAGAAGCTCCTGCAATCTTTCAGATACAAACGTACCTTCAGAGCCAGAGTCGATAAGAGCTCTGGTTGTATACGCTGATCCTAGATGACATATGGTCACCATTGCAGTACCAAGCAATACGTTTTTGGTACTAGAAGCAAAACAAGACTGAATGTCGTTGCTTACTTACTTACTTAGATGGCGCTTACAACCGTTGGTCGGTTTTGGCCTGGTCTAAGAATTTTCGCCAGCCTCTTTTGTCGTGCGCTTGCTGGCGCCAGTTGGAAACTCCAAGCGTTGTCAGGTTATCCAATGCCTGGTCTTTCCAACGGAGATGCGGTCTTCCTCGTCTGCGTTGGCCACCGCTGGGTACCGAATCCAATATCTTTTTCGCTGGAGCTTCGTCGTTCATTCTCTCGACATGACCTAGCCAGCGAAGCCGCTCAATTTTAATACGCTTGACTATATCGATGTCGGCATATAGCTCATACAGCTCATGGTTCCATCGTATTCGGTACTCGCCATTGATGCAGATTGGACCATAGATCTTGCGAAGGATTTTTCTCTCGAACGCTCCCAAAGTCCTTTCATCAGAGCTGCTCAACGTCCAGGTTTGTGATGCGAATAGTAGGACGGGCATGATTATTGACTTATAGAGCGTCAGTTTTGTTCGTCGAGAGAGAGCTCTGCTTCTCAATTGCCTACTGAGCCCAAAGTAACACCTGTTGGCAAGAGTTATCCTTCGTTTAATCTCAATACTGATATCGTTGGAGGAGTTTATACTGGATCCCAGGTAAACAAAGTCCTTCACTACCTCAAAGGAGGTGTTGTCAACAGTGACGTGGTTTCCAAGACGCTGGGACTGTTTGTTTGTTGACACAAGATACTTCGTTTTATCTGCGTTCACTGCAAGACCCATTCGACTCGACTCTTTTTCTAGCCTGGAGAATGCTGCACTGACTTCGCGCGTATTTTGACCAATGATGTCAATATCATCAGCATACGCCAGCAGCATAACACTCTTATAGAAAATTGTGCCGCTGCGTCTCAGGTCAGCAGCTCGGATGATCTTCTCCATGACTATATTAAAAAAGTCGCACGATAAGGAATCACCTTGTCTGAAACCTCGCTTGGTATCGAAAGGAAGGGAGAGGTCCTTCCCGATTTTCACGGCACTGCTTGTGTTGTTCAGTGTCATCCTGCAAAGACGTATTAGCTTCGCAGGAATACCAAATTCAGACATGATGGCATATAGGTGACTCCTTATTGGACTGTCGAAGGCGGCTTTGAAATCGACAAAAAGATGGTGTGTATCGATTTGTTTTTCGAGGGTCTTTTCCAAGATTTGTCGGAGCGTGAAGATCTGGTCGATGGTGGACTTTCCAGGTCTGAAGCCACACTGATAAGGTCCAATCAGTTGGTTAACGATGGGCTTCAGTCTCTCACACAATACGCTCGACAGGACCTTATATGCGATATTAAGAAGGCTAATCCCACGGTAGTTGGCGCAAATGTTGGGATCGCCTTTTTTGTGGATTGGGCAGAGCAAACTGAGGTTCCAATTATCTGGAATGCATTCTTCCGACCATATTCTGCATAGAAGTCTGTGAATGCATTTAAACAGAGCTTCGCCACCGGTCTTAAACAGCTCAGCCGGTAGGCCATCGGCTTTGTTGTTTTTAAGCCGAGCTATAGCTGTTAAGACCTCATTATAGTCGGGCAGCGGATTTTCAACGCTGTCATCCATAATTGGGGTTTCCGGGATATCATCTCCACTGGCGGGATTGTTGTCAGCGTCGCCATTTAAAAGTCTAGAGAAGTGCTCCCTCCATAACATCAGTGTACTCTGGATATCTGTCACTAGATTCCCATTTTCGTCCTTGCAGGAAGAGGCTCCGGTCTTAAAACCATCGGCCAGGCGTCTTATTTTTTCGAAAAATTTTCGAATCTCATTCCTGTCGCCATGCATCTCAATTTTCTCGCACTCACGCATTTCCGCCTCTCGTTTTTTTCGCCTGAAAATGCGTCTCTCTTCCCTCCTCTTCTCTTGGTATCGCTCCTTAACAGCACGCGTCACAACCGACTGCAGGGTGGCTTTGTAGGCGGCGTCCTTCTCTGCAGTGGCGTCGCAACACTCCTGGTCGTGCCACTGGTTTCGGCGAGGGCGGTGGTAGCCTATCACCTCTTCGGCAGCCGTACGCATAGAGTGGGATATGTGCGTCCACTGTCCGTCGATCGGAGGAGTGCTTTCTTGAAGCAGGAGTGAGAGTCGAGTAGCGAAGGCTTCGGCCGTCCGTTTTGACTGCAGCTTGTCGACGTCTAGCTTTCTTTATGTAGGATTGCGAGCATTCTTAGCTGCGCACAGACGTGTGCGGATCTTGGCTGCGACAAGATAATGATCCGAGTCTATGTTAGCACCACGGATCGTGCGTACGTCTAGTACACTGGAAGAGTGCCTTCCGTCAATCAAAACGTGATCAATTTGGTTGCATGTTTTTTGATCAGGGGACAACCAGGTGGCCTTATGAATATTGAGATGCTTGAATCTAGTGCTACTAACGACCATGTTTCGTGCTGCGGCGAAGTCAATCAACCTCATTCCGTTATCGGATGTGTTGTCGTGGAGGCTGAACTTTCCGACTGTAGGACCAAATATGAATGTCGTTGCTAGTGGACTGTAATTGGGTAGCGTGAGATTGTGAGCTATTGTTTGAAGGGTTCGGGCGCGAATTCGGTCTGTTCGAGTCGACACTCGGAACAGGAGAAGGCGATAGATTGGAATTGCGATGCAAAAGAGTGTTGTGACGCTGCTTGCACGTCATACACGTGTATTGACTTTTGCATTCGTTTGCTAAATGGACGTTCGATAAGCAATTGATACACAAGTTATTTTTGCGAACAATTGTTAGCCGCTCCTTCGCATTCATTTTCAGAATGCGTGGGCAAGACCGTAGCGGGTGCTGCTCTGTAGAACAGAGCTTGCAATTTGTAGGGTTAATTTTTATTTGGTAATTATTAACCCTTTTAACAGATGAATTGCTCTGGTTTAGTCTGAAGTTGGAGGAAGAGGGCAATGAATTTGATTTTGGTACCGTTCCGGTTGAACTGCGAATGTCGGACACGGTTTCGAGTGTTTGAAACCGATTTGTCAGAAAATTATCGAGGTCGGTCCACTTTGGAATCTGATTTTTATTCACAATGGACTGCTCCCATAAGGAGAGTGTGACCTCCGGCAATCGCGTAGAGCAAAGGTACACAAAAATTGCATCCCAATTAGAAATATCAATGTTGTGCATTTTAAGTGCAAAAATACAACCGTTGATATCTCTTTGAAGCTTTTTGAGATCTGTGCCAGATTCTTTTGGCACATGTGGCAAATTAAACATTATTTTAAGCTGGCTGTTGACCAAGATACGTTTGTTTTCGTATCGGTCAGACAAATTTTGCCATGCTTGCGCAAAACCCTCATTGGTTAAGGGAGATTGCCTAACAATCTCTTTCGCTTCACCACGAGTTTTATTATTCAGATAGAACAGTTTTTCCACTGAAGTAAGCCTCGAGTTTGTTATATAGATAGCCGTAAACATGTCCCTGAAGGACGGCCACAAGAGGTAATCACCACTGAAAACCTCAGTATCGCATAGTGGTACAGGCATACTATGACCCAATACTGGCGCAGGCTCTGAAGCAATTGATGGCTTTGGATTCTTCTGTTGAGAGAGCTCCGAAATTTTTCCTGCTACCCGAAGGTATGATTGGTAGCAGTTTTTGTATTTCTTTTTTATGGGTTCAATGTCTGAATCCTCGTCAGAAACCATCCTTTCCATGCATGTATCATACGCTGTTTTAACCTTTGTCCACTGGGCTTTAAGCTCATCACTTTCAGCTTCCAGGGAGAAAACACCATGAGTTTCAACAGAATTGAAATCTGTTTCAAACTCAACCAACGCTTCACACAGATGAATAAAAGTCTTAAGGTGTGACATATTTATTTTATTTGTGTTTCTTGTAAACACTTTGAAGAAATAAAACGAATCAAAATAAAAATAATAAAATCAATTTATAAAAAATCCCTTAATTAATCTTTTTTTTTTATTTTTAATATATTAATTTTTTTTTTTATATAATTTGCCTTTATTTAATTTTTTTCAAAGAAATTTTAATATAATATTTTTTTTTTACAATTTATTGTATTTATCCTTGTGCACAAATGAATTTAAGAACGAAAACAAAAAAAAAATTTTTTTGTTTAATGTTCTGTGGCTGTCCCACTGTGCAGCTTCTTTACCCACTCCTGTTTTTTTCTAAGTCTTTTGCGCTTTCGAAATGACTTCGAAAAATTTTAGCGAATATATTTTTTTTTTTCTGCAAAATTTGTGTCTTCGTCCCACTGTACCACTCTCTCACTACTAAGACGTGCACACAATTACAGCCGGTATGAGCCGGTATTTTGTTTTTTTTTATGAGCACAGCTGTGAGCGGGGTTAGTTCAATTGCAGTCTCTGCTGCGGACAAAGCACAAAAGAGTGCAAAAAAAAATGCGTGGGCGAGAGTGTAAAAATATATTAAGCGCCAAATGGGGGTGACTTCTACAAGCACAAGCCGCGGTTTTGGCTTTGAACGATGCGTATATCGCACAAAGCGTAAAAGAAAAATATTGCGGTCGCACTGCAGATGACTACAATTTGTTATTGTAGCTGCCTTAAACAAAGAGTTCAAATGGGAGCTCACAAAATGTTATTGGCAAAGTCACAAATTAAAACGCAGCGCTTTGCACACAAAAAAAATGATGTATGTAAATATTTAAAAAAAAAAACAAATCGTGCACTTTTTTATTTCATTTCCTATAGCATTAGTACAAATAAGAACAATGTTCTTTTACAGTACAACATACAATTATAAATAATCAACATAGCATATGGATATAAAATCACATTTAAAAAAGAGAAACATAACAATAAACAAAATTAAATAATAAGTGAATAAATTATTGAAAATTTGAAAATAATTAACATCAATTTAATAAGAATCACAATTCAAAATGACAAAAAAATTAATAAGTTCTTATAATATCTTAAAATATTAAACATATAAGTATTAAGCCAGTTGAGAGAGGAAGAAGGTTAGGAAAGTGATAGAAGTTCGGGAGTAGAAAAGTGTGCTAGAATAGCTTGCCTAAATTTTTCCGCCCGAGTTATTTCTCTTAGATTACGTGGTAAAGCATTCCAAAGTCTTATGGCATTAATGAAGAAAAGATTAGCTGTAATAAGAGAGTTATGCCTCGGAGCTATAAGTACGTTGGATCTTCGACATATACTGAATTATAGTTTGTCATAAAGATATCGTGGTGTTTTACTATAAATGATTTTATGAAGGAAGATGCAGTTTCTAGCATATAGGTAATTGATCAAACTGCAGCCAAGTATTGCATTTCTGAATGTTGAGAGGCGGTCGAATTTTTTCAAGCCATATAAAAAACGTGTGGCGTAGTTATAAGCAATATTTAATTTTAACTGAGAGGACGAATCGAGTCTGCTATAAACTACTTCCGAGTAAGAAATAACTGGTAAAACAAGTTGCATTACTAGCAAACGCCTGAGGTCAGGAGAACAAAGACTAGCAGACATTCTTAAATGTCTAAGGAAATTTCTTTTTGTAAATAAAATTGCATATATGTAATTTTTGGCGGCAACACAAAATTTGCTGTACTTATGTACAAGAAAACCAAAAAATGCCAAATTAATACATACAACTTTAATACAAATGAAAGAATTCACAACTCAAATTTATAAAAATTTTACAAAAAACGCGACAATTCCGAACCGAGCCAGTTAGTCACTTTCTTTTAAAAATTCGTATGTAATTGAAATAAAAAGTCATACCTTTTTTCCAGAATTTGCCTTATATTTTTCCAAAAATTGTTGATGTTTTTGATGCTATGGATGCTGTTGATGTTGTTGATGTTGCTGATGTTGCTCAACTTTTTATTTAATTTTAATTTTTAATGAAAAAAAAAAACTTCACAAACGGCGAGATCGCGTTGTTTCTTTTTTTTTCAAAATCGCGGGTTTTTTAAAAAAATAAAAAACGGCTTGCGAAGGACCAATGAATATTTTCAATATTCTTAACTTAATTTTCACTACTGAAAATAAAAAACGCGGGTTTCAACAAAACTTCTTTTTAATCTTTATTGGACCGACGTCAATAAAAGAGTGACAAGAGATACAAAGTTCAAATATGTTGAGAGCGAGAGGCGCTGCTCACAAAGCCATCGATTTTATATAAACGAAACAAAAACTTAAAGAACACCGCTGTACCAACAATTGTACAGGGTGCTAAGAATAATATTTACTGGCGTAAACATTTATCAAGGCAAAATGTCCGCCCAAATGTATAACTTGGGTGCAAATTAAAGGTCTCCACAGCTCCAAGTTGTTAAAAGGATAATTAGTAGACTCACATTCTTTAGAATCCAAAGTTCCAATGACCTGCATTCAATTGGCCATAGAATCATCCATTTTTGTCCAAATGTTCCATGGAACCCTTAAAAGTGCCAATGACCCGCCTGTGACCTCAAATAATCTCACTGCATCCGATTGGCCATAGAATCATCCATTCTTTCGTTATATCGCTTTTATCAAAGCTGTATGCGAAAACTGACAGAACGTTAGAAATAGACTATAGAAATCTGATAAAATTATACATTTTTTGTTCATACAAACAATTCATTTTATTTTTTCATTGCTTTAACGTCCTGTTTTGGATATATTTTTTTTAATGTCATTCCTTTGATTAAAGCGGTATGCAGAAAGAAAGAAGAATTTAATATATTTCCGACAATATCAATTAAACGTAAATCTAATAAAAAAAGTGTCTTTTACAGCGGTTTTAAAAAGATGCCTTCTTAAAAATTGCAAAAAATTCAATTTTTGGTGGTCTATGAGAGTTATAATGAAATAAAATTTCAACAACTTTTTTATGTCAAAATGTTGGTATGAGTATGAAATTTAACATTTAAGCAGATGTGGGTATGCGTAAAAAACATGTTTTTTATCAAAAATGCCCTGCAGGAGAATCAAAATTGCTTCGGCGGATTTTCTCCTATTTGAAAAAAAGTATGCAGAAATAATTTTAATGAATTTCTCTAACTTTTGAGGCCCCGACCGGTTGACATTTTTTTTTATCCATACAAGATTGATTCGGCCTAACGTACATATCGTCGTTCGGATGACTAACTGACGTATCCGCATTTTCGGAATTGTTCAGAAGAACACTTTTTCACTTTTCGCTTATGTGTTTTTCTTTTTTGTGGTCGTATGTGCTTGAATAATAAAATTTTTTTTTATATTTGCGAACTTAAATACTTAATACTTAATATGGTTGAAAGAAATTAAGAATCGAATATTAAATAATTTGTGTAATTCATGTTTGAAAAGATACGCCAGTTTGCGAAAATTTTTTTTTTGTGTTTTTGCAGATACAACCCTGACAGAGCTCTAAAAATTTAAGTAAATAATTGACTCGTTAACCTTTGAAAACAAACTTTATTTCAGACAAAAACAATAATTAAATAATAATTCATTGAAACAGTCCTCATTGACGAAGTAATATCGAGGATTTTAATTTGGAAACTAAATGCACGTTTGTTAAAATAGCAAATGAATCTCAAACTAAAATTTAAACAGCAGCAGAAAGTAAGAAATTTATTTTTTGATAAAGAAAAAGAATTTTTGATAATAGTTCCGATTATTTTAGGTTTTAAAAAGTCATTTCTAATAAGTTCATAGTATTACAAAAAGTAGTTCTGAAGTTCAGTGCTAACGTTAAATGAAATATTATATTAAAAAAAAAAACATTATTCATTTAAAAAAAAAAAAAAAAAAATAAAATGGATGCGTTAAACTTCGAACTCTTGGAAATCTAGCGATATATTCATCAATTGAAATTCTGATGCGTTTATTTGTTTCGATCAATATTTTTTTACGTCCTCCACGTTTTTCATTTTCTACGATTCCAGTTTTCAGTAGCTGTGTTTTTTACCAAGCGAGTAGGCAAAAAACGACCACGAAGTCGCTTAAGAATATTTTCCAAACTTGGCAGCATTTTCTCAAATGTCAAAAAAAGTAAACAAAACAAAAAAAATATGATAAAACATTAAATTTCCAAACAACAATGAATGAAGCAGTTTAAACAAGAGCCGAATTTTTACATAACGTTTTATTCTTTATGGTTTTAACTTAATTTTATTAAACACACTTGTTTTGTCCTCCTTGTATGTGGATTTGAATTTGAATTAAATAAAGCCTGGAAGCAGTATGTGCCCTTCTTGAATCTTTCAAATCCTACACGCAAAATTTTTATAAACTGATGTCTTGAGTGTTGTAGCGAGTTGGTATCGGATGGTTGCAGTCGATCACTTTGAGCTTGCTCATGTTCATGTACTTACGTGGAAATCTGTTGAATACAGCGACTACAAAGTGTTCTAATGGATTTTTAGGAGTGCCGGAGATTTTAACGATTTTATTTGACAATTTATTTTTGTTTTTCTTATTGATATTTAATGCTTTGACAAGTAGTGCTGCATATATTTTCAGATAAAAAGTATTTCATACTCGGTTCTGAAAATGTAACCGATACTCTAAAATTTTTTGAACAAAACATAAAAATAAACAAAACTTTTTTTTAAATAAAAGGAATAATTCAACCAATCTTTCTAATTCTGCTTATTAATTAGTATATTTTCATCGAAATATTGATCAAAAAGAAATTTTAAATATTTCGTTAAAAGTATTGGGTACAAAAAAATGTGGATTTCATGTACCACTATTGACTATCAATCAGTCATAATTGCCACCTTTATAAGAAATTTACACAATTATTGGAACATAACTTGGAAGCATTTTTTTTCGTTTGGTCGGCAAACTTTTAAGCGACTAACAGTTTCTTGTGTTATTTAAGCGAGTATACATATGATAAGCGAGCGTTTTTTTACAACTCGCTTGTTAAAAAACACAGCTAGTATTGAAAGTTAACCCTAACGTACGTCCCGGGACAATTTTTCTACGAAGTTTTTGCAATAATGAACTCTCTTCGAAAACCATCCACTTCATAATCTTCTGAACGAATACTGATAGGCACTGTAGTACTCAAGATTGCAGCAACAAAATGGTCTCAACATATCAGGCAACTGCAACTGAAACAAGAACTAAATACTTCTGTTCTCTATCCAAAAACTTCGCAAGATTGCATGTTCACATTTCGGTACAGAGGGGGTATTCTTAATTATGAGCGAAACTATGTTTCCTGTCCAAGAGGTTCATCGTCTGAAGAGCTGATAATAGAAGTTGAAAGCTAATTCACTCATTATATTTGAATGTAACCAGCACTTCAAAAAAATTAAAATAAATTAAACCAACACCTCGTTTTTAAATAAAATCGGCAGCTAAACAGGTTTTAAGCAGTCAACAAGTTATTTTTAAAATGAAGAAATTATGCTCTCACTTTATTGACGTTACATTTGATATGCATGATCAGGGCTGCCGTTTTGGTAAAATATTACCAAATGTGGTAAAAATATTTTGACTTGGTAAAATGGTAATTTTTTTTCGTTTTGGTAAATTCAAAATTAACGAAAAATTAAAATAAGTTACATTTCAAAATTTCAAAAAATTATTGTAATAAAATTATATCAACCATGCTCATTGTGCAGCACCACCGTTATGATTGAAAATAATCTTTCAAATAAAGACGACAGCATCAAGTGAAAATTACACGTTCATACGGATTAGGGAAGAAATTGATGGATCGCTAAAATGGACAAGTAACTTTTTATTTTTATTAAATTGATTTTCTTAAAATTTATATTCTAAGCGATTTTGTCATTTCTATTTAGATTTGTTATTAGATAGAAGGCGACCAATGTGGAAAGCGATGAAACATCTTTAAGCGAAACGGATTCTAAAATTAGGTTAGGTTAAATCTATACTATTATATAAAATTGAAGTTGAAATTTAAGTGCGCCATAGACTCCAAAACTACTGGACCGATTTTTATGAAAAAAATTGTAAAATATCATATTCCTGCTACAGAATTACATAGGCGGACTTTCTTTCAGAAAACTAAACAATAAATATATTTCATTAAAGTGTTAAGTTTTTTAGAAAATTACCACCGATGCTTAGCATTGCTTGGTCGTTTGCTTTTCACGCGTTTGTGTTACGAGAGTTTCAACTACATGATGCTATCAACCCTTCTCTTTAAAATTTTCTGATCTCGCTCTCGCTCTCCACACTCATTCGAAGAGTAACCAAAAGCAGTTGGCGCTCTTTGACGTGATGGAAATGCAAGTTAAATAAAGCTTGCTGTGCTGTTGTTGCTATAGAATGGTGAGCTGCAAACCAATGTGTGCAGAATTTGTTTCGCCGCATGCAATTTCTTTACACATATTTTTATTGTAGTTTTCCAATTTTTTAATTTACACATGAGAAAGAAAGACATTTTAATATTTCAAAAAGTGGCATTCAGAAGTGTGATACATATTTTGTAAGGATTAAAGATAAATTAAAAGTTTGAAAAACGAAGTGTTCGTATTTCCCTTAAACTTCAAATAAATGCCTCGACGTAAAACAAGTTTGATAAGGTTAACAGAAAATGCAAGAGCGATGCTCCGCGCTAGGAGAGCAAAAGCAGCGACTCAAAGAGAAAATTGTTGGTAAATAATGCTTACCATAGTATAACTAACGAAGTAAT
The DNA here is from genome assembly GCA_958299015.1 of Tetanocera ferruginea. Lineage (NCBI taxonomy): Eukaryota > Metazoa > Arthropoda > Insecta > Diptera > Sciomyzidae > Tetanocera > Tetanocera ferruginea. Next base: position 84,197,746 of record OY282643.1, read on the forward strand.
AGCAGGATTGAACGTACTCTCTCTGTCAGTACCCTAAATGTCAAAATCGGCCATCTTGGCGAATGCAGACAAAGCAAACAAGCCAAAGCAAGCAAACAAATCTAAATTCAATGGAACATCGTGTTGTTGTGCAAATAACATTTAATATTTTCGTTGTGATATTGTTTTATTAAACAATAAACTAGATAAAATAAATATAATACAATAACTGAGGAATAACAGTGACTTCAAGGTGTTTGCTGCGAATTGTTCTAAGAGGTCCGAGTTTAAGCAGCAGCAACAGTGACTGCAAACAGCATCCAATAAATTGCAGTTTATTCAGTTTGCACTTTTAATTTTATTTATTACTTATTTATTAATTTAACAATAACAATAAAAATAATATACAAAGCGACAAATCACAATTTTCTACAATTATTTAACATAAACACGCGGGAGTTGGTAGCGGATCATTGTTTACATTTTGCCTATTCTTAGCGTTCTACTCGTTCGTAGATTTTGTATGAGCTTTCAACTTCGCTTTGACAATCACGGTAAGCTGCTCTCCTCCATGATATTACTTCGTTAATTATACTATGGCCTGCATTGACTGCTACTTTTGAAGGCCAAACACATCCTTTCCTCGCTGCTTCTATGAGCACTTCTTGAAGGCCTACTTTTTCTGCTCAAAAGGCAGCACAACAAACCTTTTTTCCCTTCAAAGACTGACTTTTCATATACTTCAGGGCAACTTTTTCGTTAAAAGTTAGAATATATATCAGTTAAAAAATATGACATAAAAATGGCCCTTCTTACTGCTATATCACAGATTATAGATTGAAATTAATCTGACTTAAAAAAAAACACAGGAGAGAAGATAAAATCATAGAATATATAATAAACAGAAAAAGGTTTAAAAGAAAAAAAAAACATTTTTTCAATACTTTTTGTTTACCCCTTCTTTTAGCCATTCCTTAGCCATTCTTAGTGCTTCTATCAAGCCTCTTTTTAGCAAGAAGAGCGGAGGCCTGACAAATTTTCCCACTTCATATTAAAAAAGAAAGTGTAATTGTATATGAGCGCGGCAGTACTACAAAATCCACAGGAAGGCCTGCTAGCAGCGCTGTCATTGTCTACTGGGTGTTGGTTAATTGTTCTGTGTAGGTTTCTACTGTTAGGAATGTATCTGATTTCGAAGTATTGTGTAGGGTTGCCATTATTGTAGTAAAAATTACACGCAAATAAATTTTTCGTTTACCGCAATTGAAAAATTCACCAACTACACTTCGTTTGCGAACTGTATATGCCGCAAACGAATATTCAGTTATCATCAACTAAAAAATATATCTTACTTGAAACATTAAAACATGGAACTTAATTTTAGCATTGTTTTGGAATTTCAAGTTTAGTCGAGTGTGCTGGCATTCGAGTCTAGAAATCGATTGACCTGGGTTCAATCACTGACAAGAACACCAAAAATGTTTAATGAAACAGAATTAGAATTTCAATAATTAAATTAAAATTTTTGATACTTACACAGATAGGATTCGAACCCACGTCTTTAACATGACAGTTTAGCACGCTTCCATTGAGCTATTGTGAGATATTGTGTGTAATAAATTTTTTTAGATTACAAATTTGTGTAAATTGTCTTTTTTATACAAATGAAGTTTTCAGTTGAACAAAACAAATTTTTCGGTTGCTGCAACTTAAAAATAACTCACGTTAATGGCAAACGAAATTTATTTCTTGCAACTAAATAACGCGTTTCGCTCAACCGATTTTTATAATGACAACTGTTCAAACGATTGCCAAAAATGACTATAAGCACGACAAACGAAGTTCGTTTGGATCAAACTGGCGGTAAACGTTATTTGCTTTGCGTGTAGGTCTTTTCGCAGAGCACAGCCAAATACAATTGGTTTTGGCGAACGTAACAATATTTAGGTTTCTTTCTGTAGTTTTTAAAGCATTCCCTTAAAATTTCTGATTTAGATTTCCACTGATCTTAATTAAGTACTTCGTATTTTTAATGTTATGACGAATCGAAGAATTCGATTGTTTTAATGGAGGACTTTTTATTATTATTAATTTTGTTTTTATTCTATAATTTTTAATTATGTTTGGTCTCTAATGTAAATAATAATTAAGTTAATAATTCTAAAAAATATTTTTCAAGAATTATATTTTGTTGCGCTTTTTGTTTACTTCTTCTTCAACAAAATTTTTGCAAAATCAATGCGGTCAACTTTTTCGAAATTTTGCGACTAGCAAAAGAGTAGAAAAACAGTGATTTGATGAAGTGAAAAGTGCTCCGGTAATTCAGTTTTGGTTTTGCTGCTGTTGCACTTATTAATTTTTTAAAGTTAGTGGACTGCTAAAACTACTGAGACTACTGATGAGTTGGAGTAGCGTCCGACGAAACCATGGTCGATTCTGCTCGGTTTGTTTTGCAAATTGTTTTTGTTGTTGTAGCAACCTCTTGCTTCATGATTTATTTGGCATATAGCTCAAAATATAAGTCTTGTTTAACAAATAAAAATGCCAAAATTTTGTTATTCATAAATAATAATACTTGTACAAATACTTATTATTTGAATGGTGAAAGAACAAATGGAATCTTTGATCATTGGTGTATAAATAAACCTTTTGACCATCCTACATACAACAATTAAGTACTTGTTGTATGTAGGACGAAATCAATAAGCCTGGGTACGACGAAATCAATTCACCAGATCATACTAAATTAAATATTTACTTGCGCCCTACCTGCAATTCCCTATTTGAAATCAACTCTGACTACGGCCCTGTGTCAGAGTGAAAATTTTTTTATTTCTAGAAATGCTGAATCATTCAGTTTTATATATCAAATTTCATACAAATCATTTCAAACATCTAGTGAACGATTAAGGCTTTCAAGGTTGTTTCATGTAGCTCATAGCATCGCTTTTACTCTGACATCTTTTGAATTTTTTTATAGAAAAACACAGGCAAAGTTTTGTAGCATCGAGTAGCGCTATAGCGTCGCCTCGCTTGAAGCGTTCACTCTGACATGAGTCTAATGAAAAAGAAACTCCTGAAAGTGATGCAAATGAAAGCTTTTTATTGGAAAGTGACGATGAGCTAAAAGCGAAGTGTATTTGTTTTTTGGTTTATTCTATCAAATGTCTCTTCATGTATTTTAACCTCCAAACTTCAATTTTGTTTGAGAAATAATTTATATTAATAAAATAAAAAAATTCTGGTTTTTATTTTTTTTTATAAAAAATTGTATATGGTTAGATTAAAGTAGGTTAAGGAAAGACAATTTTAAAAGTGTCTTTACAATAACATGGTACAACGAAATCGACCTTTACAAAAGCTCAATAGATTTGATAGTCGATCATACATAATTTAAAAATTCTTAACAAGATGGCGTACTCAGATTTTTTTTCCATCACGTCTACATGTCGTGAAAAAACCACTTTGAATATGTGAAAATTATATACATTTTTTTTGATGACGAGTCCAAGTACATTCTTGTACTACTATTATCCTTAGAGAATTAAAGAAGTTTGTGATACAAGTGAAAAAAAAGTGCCACAGATTACATTAAATAGCAACTTTGCGAAACATTTTTTTTGTTAATACATTTTAAATATATGTTTAGAAGAATTAAACCTTTTTTCTATAATATTTTACTATACAGATTTTACAAGAGCCGTTTAACTTTAATGCCTTATATTGAAAAATGAAATTTATGTCACTTGTACTACTGTTGCCCGTACACCCTTATATTTTATTATTTTATGTTGTGTATTTTATATTATTTGATGTTTTATTACATTACATAGCATAATATTATATTATACTAACTGATAATACCCGGTGCAGCTCAACTCTGGTGCTGCTTTTTATGTGTTGGTTATGAGATATGAGTTCTGGCATGCAGGTTAAGTGTGTGGTGTGGCTTAGCATGCCCCGAGCCCGAGATCGATCCCCAGTCGCTGCAAAAATTTTTTTTCAATAAAAATATTTTTCTGATCGGTCACCACCTCTCCGCAGACAATGGCAAACCTAAGAAAGTTTGATCAGACTCTTGACTCAGACTCTTGAGTCTTGAGATACTTAAGCGGGAAAGGCACTTAAAAGAAACCCGTTTAACTGCCTGAAGTAACTTATAACAATTTCGCATAAGTACCTGGAGGTAATTATAAAAATTTTGTTGAAAAACGTCGACTTACTTACGCATTTTTTTTTATTTAAATAACCACAAGTATCAAATCATTGCTCATTTGTTCTTTGCAAAATAAAGTTTTATTAAAAATAGTTAATCTTGGTTTTCATATAAACTCATCCCTTTCATGTGAGGATCACATAACCTCATGTTTAAAAAACTGTACTTTATTCTTCGTAATCTCCGAAGGACATCAGGTTTTGTGCCCGTTGAAACGAGAAGAAAATTAGTACTGCAGCTGATTATGCCGATCATAACTTACTCTGAAGTCGTACTACTTTACTCGTAAATACCTAGCTGCGACTTACCAAGTTACTTAGAGGCTAGATGTTGCATTTTCCTACACCGGATCATCCACACACGTTGTCCCATATATCTCTTCGAAAAGTTTAAGTTTTGCCGATCAAGTAGAAACATGAACCTCATGATCCCTAAATATAATTTCCTTAACTCCAGTAGATTGTTTTTCGTCACTGCTATCAGGTCATGGAATTCATTGCCTAATAGTATTAAAAGCGTGTCTAATAAAAGCAACTTTAAGCATTTAATCTACAAACACTTTTCTTAAGCACTTTTAGCACTGTTATAATATAATTAATGGCTTATATTGATATAAGCCATTAATTTTTAATTGTAATTGTACGTTGTTATATCTAATGTAAATGCGGCATGCAAAAGAGCTAATCTTATATGCCAACAATGTTTGTTGAATAAATTCAAATTCAAATTCAAATCAATTTTTCAATTATTATCAATCTTACAACAACAAATTATTCGATTTTATAGTGAAAAAATCAAAATTTCTACTTAAAAATTTTTAAATTGATAAAAAAAAACTCGACGTCAATTGAAAGATCAACTAATTAACTAATCACAACAATTTATTTTTTAATTTCATATTGTTTCATATTTTTTAGTGCTGAAGAATCGCGGTCGCCGCAGAACCCAATTTTTCGAGGCATCAGCGGAAAACTGCAATAAATAAATTAATACTTTATATTATTGTACCAACATTTTTTTAAGTATTCTTTAAATGACGTTTTATAATATACTAATTTTCAAAACTAAGCTTTGCTGCAAAATATGTTATAAAAAATTCTTGAAAGTCGGCCTTTTTGACACAACAAACTTTACCCCACCCTCAGGAAAGCTACACTGCCGTCATTAGGCCGTATCTATCATGAGAATCAAAATTAATTTTATTGTATTTTCTTAATCAGTCATCTTTCGTCTTTAAGATCGGAAAATAAAAATAGTGAAATATTTATACCAATTTTATAAAATACCAATTCTATTGACTCAAATTGTTATATCTATACAAAAACTTTCGTATCTACACAAAATATAGCTACCATACAGCTCGATTAAAAGCAGTATCTACATAAACAGAGAAAAAAAGACTGTATTTACATGCAGATACTGATTTATCCTTTATTTATGTGGATACTGCTTTTTACCTGTGTTTTGCCGGTTATTTTTTACGTGAACCCATTATTAAATTATTTTTTAATTTTATAATTCACAGTACAGTACAATGACAGTACAGAATTCACATGAAAGTATTTATTAAATATCAATAAATGAAACAAATTCAAATTTTCAATAACTCACCACTAAAGGAGAAAAAAAAATTGTACAAATTAAGTTTGTTTGATTTATTGAAATTAAATAATTAAAAGAATTATTTCAAACTAACAGCATGGCAACATGATCAGTTTGAATAAATTAATAAAAAAAAAATAAAATTAATAAATAAATTAATACATAACATTTGAATAAATGAGCCAGCAATGAAACCAAATCTCTTTCAAACTTTCAGATGATCCAAATCATCTATTGCCATTCACTGTTGTGCACATGTTTTCATTGCATTGACTGCAGTTTGCTCTCTGACAACGCTATGTCAGAGCAACAATGTCTTGTGTCTTGTTTCACTTTCAATTTTTAATTATTTAAAAAGAATTCAGTAATGTCGTTCTGACGAAAATTCCGAAATTTTTTCTTAAATATTTTTTCCTCCAAAGATTCCAGCTTCACATTGAACATTTTCATTTTCATTTCTAATTTATTAATCAATGGAATAGTTTCCTTACTGACTAGATATTTGTTGTACATATACACGGTTAAAAATTTTTGGACTAGATTTTAATCCAAACTTTGGTTTAAAAGAATTTTTATTCCAAAAAGTACTATTTTCTATTCCATACATTAGTTTAATTATTTTTAATCCGAAAAAGTTTAAGTTTAAGACTATTTTTGGACTACAAATTTACATTAAAGTAATATTTTCAGGAAATAGTGTTTATGTTACCTAAGATTGAAAACTTCTACTACTACGAAATTTACGCTTAATATAGTTGTTAAAGCATCCGAAATTTATTAAATTAAGTTTATTAAAATTTATAAAATAAATGAAACAAAATTTTTAATAAAATCTAAACCAAATAACATTAACATTATAACATGTTATAACATTAAACAGTGTTTTATAATACATAATAAGGGTATTCATGCAAAGCAGCAATCTAATATCTTGGGCAATTAGTTATTTTAATCAGGCAGATTGTGTGAAAGTCCCCTAAAATCGATTGTGCATTTGCAGAGATATGTCAGCTGTTAACTTTTAACAGTCAACTCTCAGCATGCCTATAAACAGCTGATTGCTGGTATAAGTTTGTCAGATCGATTGCTCCCCTAAAGGCTGATGTTCACTTACGACACAAAACGAAAAGGAACGAAACGGAAAAATGTACGTCAATGAGCATGCTTACATGAAAACCAGTGTTGTAATATTTTTTCCAACCTTAAATCGTAGAGCAAATATGTCTCGTTTGTGCAAACGGTTCTCCATGCAGTTCATTTATAAGGCTGATAAACTTATACGGCTTATACCACTTATAAGGCATTGCCGATTTGCATGAATACCTTTAATGTATAAATAGTGAAGTTCATGGCAATATAAGAACTTTATTATATACCTCTATAAGGTTTTGTATAACATACTCGTTCCTTAAGAGTTGCATTATTGCTCAATGCTTGGATTATTTATTTACATTTAGCTGAGTCAAAACGGAAAACCATTGATGATCAGTACATGTTGAGAGTGAAAAACCCTATTTACGTCAAAATTATTTAATGAATTAATGAATGAATTGAATGAATTTCAACTTAAAAATGTGTAAGCATTATGTATATGCATTGTACGAATAATTTAATGCTGACGTTGAATCTAAAATCTGTTATGACCAGCAATGTTTTTCTCCAAAATTATAAGAGCATTAGTATTCCAGCGCAGACGTTGCCCTGTCACATACCGCCTAATACAGTTTAGAAAATGTTAAACCTTTGTGGATTAAAAAATAATCCTTTTCGGATTACAATATTTTAAAGTTTTTTTTGGGCTAAAATCTAATCCTTTTTGGATTATAATATTTTAAACTTTTTGCGGATTAAAAATAAATCCTTTTTGGATTGGAAAATTTAAAACTTTTCATTGGATTAAAAAGTAATCTTTTTTTGGTCGTGTCCTATATGTAATCCAAAAAAGTTTAAAATTTACTCCAAAATTTTTAACCGTGTATATGAGAAATAATAAAATGTTAAACATTAATAAATTGAGGCTAATTGATTGTACTTGTACGTTCTTTCAATTGGAGAATTGGAAGCATAATTTGTTCTATGCAGCCCTTTTAAGGGCATACTATTTCTTAATATTCTGGACGGCACATTATAGTTTATTTGATCCAGAAGATATGAACAATCTGTGCTGCCGGAAATTATATTGCAAACAAACATCAGGGATAGAATTTTTCTTCGATTTTCTAAAGTTTTCAAGTTAATAAAGTTACATCGAACTTCATATGAGGGCAATGAATCCGCAAAATTAGAGCGTAGTGCAAATTTGAGGAATCTGCGCTGGACACGTTCTAAACGATTCACGTGTATGTTGTAAAAAGGATTCCAAATAAAACTAGCATATTCTAACTTGGATCGCACCAGACTAGGAAGTAAGTAAGTATATATGGATCTGTAACTTCATTTTAATTGCGTTTGATAAAAGCCAATAGAGAATAAGCTTTAGGATTATATAATTCAGATGATGTATAAATGATCTTTAATTAATATGACTGATTTCAAATTATGATTATTTAAACTATGGATTTTGTACTGTATTATTTAATTTAGTATATGAAACGTGAAAACATTTATTTATATTTAAAGATAAATTATTTTTAGAACACCATTCATACTGATTATTTATATTAGCCTGAAAAACAATTTTATCATCGCTGTCGGCAATTCGTAAAAAAATTTTTAAATCGTCAGCAAACATCATGAACTTTGAGTTTATAAAACAGGAACTAATATCATCTATAAATATTATAAAGAAAAGTGGTCCTAGAATGCTCCCTTGAGGAACCCATGAGTAAGCTATAAACGGTTCAGATATGGATCCCTCAATAGATACCCTTGCATAGTCTATTGCTTAGGTATGACTTAACCCAAGATACAAAATTTGCATGGAATCCTAAATGCAAGAATTTTCTAAGTAAAATATGATGCGAGACCCTATCAAACGCTTTCGTAAAATCGGTATAAATGGTGTCAACTGTAAAGCCATTTTCAAACGCAGATATACAATAGTCTGTAAATGTCGATAGGTTCGTGACTGTGGAACGATTCAGCATAAAACCGTGCTGATTAGGTGAAATTTTATTCTTTATTTCAAAAGAAAGTTTATGTTTAATAATATTCTCAAAAATTTTTGAAATAGTTGATAGCTTAGAAATTGGTCTATAATTACAAATTTCATTTTTATTACCATTTTTATATATTGGAGCGATGAAAGATATTTTCCAAGCATCCAAGCAAGTTCCTGGTTGTAATGATTTATTTAAAATCATTTTTAGCTCTTCTTACAAGTGCGTTGTGTTATTTTTTGAAAAGAAATGCAGAAAATCCATCTACATCATTTTTGAGTTTTTTACGTCAACAATAGATCTCGAGATATCCATTTCAGAAATTTGAAAACAACCAAAATCAATATTTACTACAAAATTCGTGTTAAAAAACCCCTATTCGTGTTATAAATACCCCTAGGGGTATTTGCACCAGATTGCAAAATTATGCAATTGCTAACTTTTGCTATCAATTGTGAACATCTTTTTTTGGATAACTCTGCAACAGTTGTTGCAAAATTAAACACAGCTGATTTGCAAAAGAAATAAAAACAAAAACATCGGAGCTTCTAATTTTTTAATTTTAATCCATTGCAAAATAACAAAATTTATTTCTTTGATGTTGAATTCTTATACATTTTTGACACTTCAGCTTGCAACCTAGTGTTGCATGTATGTAGTATTTATATCCTACATGTTTTAGGTGTTGCATATTTGCAACAACGTAGCAAGTGCAAACGTGTGTATTTTGTTAGTGTAGTGCAAGAATATGCAATAATCTTTTGCAAATGCACTCATGCAAGAGCATTTGCACCAGATCGTGAACTCCATTATTGTTGTCATAGCAAGCAATAAAATTAGAACAAAAGAATTTAGCAAATTTGCAGATTCAACGAATAATTTAGACCAAACACCTTCGTAACACATAGAGACGGAAAACTGGATGTCGACTTTTTTGAATTTATAAAAGTCCAAATTTTTTTTAATATTTGACTTAATATTTGACTCAAAACGGCTAATGTATTGTTTATATAAAAATTTATTTCAAAAATTAAAATCTCTGAAGTAATGTTGATGTTTAAAATAATGTTTCATATTATTTGTGGTTTTATATAAATTAAACAAATTTGTTTTTCAGATTTTAAATTTTTTTAAGCCATAAGTATACCACGATAGCTTAAAAATTTTTCTGGGATACTGTGGGATAATTCTGTCACAGATGTTTAAAATTTTGGATTTCAAAAGTAAAAAAGAATCAAAATTACTTTTGTTTTTCAAATTATGCTCTCAGTCCACCATCTCAATAGCATTTCTTGGTTCATCAAAGTTACGTTGACTGAAATGATAATACATATTTGAGTTAAATAGGTTAATAGTTTTGCAAGAGAAATTATAGAATGATATGTTAAGCACAAGTGGAAAATGATGCAAGTTAGGATCACAAATCGGTATATGACAAGGTTCAATACTATAGTTAAAATCTTTACCAATAAAAATAAGGGCTAACAATCTATTTAATTTGTTTGGAAAGCCATTAACTTGAATAAAATCTAAACTAATAAGATAAATTTCATGCGTAGAGTTCACATTAGTAGGAATGAGATTATAAATTTCGCCGCACACCAGCTAATCTAAAGCGTTTCGAAAAAAAAATTTTTTTTTTTGACCGAACGTAGGGGTCGCGCATCGACATATTTCTTTATAACTTCGTTATTTACCGTCCGATCTTAAAGAATTGTTTGTTTTTGTTTTTGTCTTAATAAGACCTATTTTTGGTTTTTGAAACTCATTGACCTCAGTTGACCACTTATAGTACTGACCCGCCGGACCTCAGTTTCTACCATCTTAACGTACCATTTTGGTTTCAGATATGGAAAGCCCATAAAAAATCATTAAACTTTTATAAAAGAAATTTTTCGCTTTTTTCGCTAGAAATATTTCGTATTTTTTTCATAAAATATCCACCGAAAACGTTCACATCCGAAATAATGCTTCAGATTAGCTGGTGTGCGGCGGCATTTTTTTTTGCCTATAATGCGAGACGGTCTAATGTTCAGTGCATCCGAACTAGTTGGAGGAATGTATGAAACGATCAAATATAGCTGTTCAGATAATCCATAAATTGATACACATAATTGATCCAGTAATGTGTGCGTCTTCTCTAGTGAACATGCACTGCAGCACAACGAGCGTTTTACAGCAACAAGAACACCGCCACCCCTAGAGCAGCAAGTTTTTGCCGCATCTCTGTCCTTTCGAAACACCTGATAGCAACATTACTATAATACTACATTACTATAATATCGTAGTCTAACTGAGAAGACCATAATTTAATTGCTTCTGACTTTGTTCTTATGCCAGACATATTTTGGAAGTATATTTTTAAGATACTACCATTCTGATCGCAATGGCTTGTTTCTATTTTCTGTAGCGAGGACGAACCTTCTTTTGAAAAAAAAACTCGAACTTGCTAACAGAAACATTAGGCCAAAGAGAAGGCTCGAAAATGCGATCCGTAAGAGATGCCGAAATGCCGAGCTAAAAGTTAATTTTTTCAAGTTCATTTTGAGCCAAATTCTTCCGCATCAATGATTGACATCCTAGATGGTACTTATTAATGCCAATATGTTTATTGATATATGCAATTATATCACCTGCAGTCATAGTTGGCTTAAACGAACAGAGATGAAACCAGTGCATTGGTTCAATGACATCCAGTTCAGAATTCATCCTTTGGCCAACAACAAGTGTCTTTTTATTCGACATTGAATTTTTGTCATTTTTTATAACATCAGAGACATGACTTTCAGCACTAGCTACACCTGTATTTATCGACAATAAAACTGAAGCATAACTTCTAGCATGATTATTGACTTCAGCAACAACACCCTCAACATCAGCACCAACAACAAACAACTCAGATTCTCGGTCAGCAGCATCACCTCTAACAACAACAACATGATCATCAACGCCAACAACAGCACCAACAGCATCACTGATTTTGTTATTATTTTTATTGCACTAATGTTTTTGCTATTTTCATGTAATCAAGCATAGAAGAAATCTATGTTAAAGAGGCTCCCGAAGAAGAGAAAAAAGATGCTAGAGCTGAATTTGCACTCAAAACAGGTGTATTGTTATTTTTCGATTGCACCGATTTTTTCAAGCCTTTTGCTTGAGTATTGATATTTCCTTTGTTATTGTTATTATTTTTGCTATTACTGAAGCAACTTAGCTTGATGGGGATGACGGAGACTTTGATTTAGAGCGCGAGATAATTGGACCAACATTAAGATTATTATTTTTTAATTTTTCATTAAGTTATGTTTGATTCAGGGAGATTTTATTTTGAGCTGCATCAAATGGCTTTCTAGCACTGAAATCGTCTTTTAAACCAGTCAAAATATTGCATGCCTCAACTCATAATCTTTTGTCAAGTCTGGCAAGACTTGACTGCGATAGTATTCAGCCTCCACAGTGTCTGCATCTGCTGCTTCGCCTAGTGTTTTCTTGAATTTTATGTTTTCTCAGCGCTGCCAACGCCATAGCCAACCACTGGATGGTTCAAAATCACAATCCATTTTAAGCGCGAATTTTTGGCCTTCTGTGAAATAACCGCTGAACGCATCTGGTCAAACCATTTTGACAAAGCTTTTTCTACTCTATCGCAGGTGCTGCGCTTGCGTTTTAAATTGTTTTTGTAGCTGCGGTCTCAACATCGTTGCGTTTTCTTACAATACGATGGATTGTCGAAACATCGCAATTGTACTCCTTTGCTATTTCTGTTTTAGATTTTTTTTGTCGATCAAATATAAGATTTTCAATTTTTGTTTTAGTGGTAATACTATTAATGTTCGCCCTTTTGTAGGCATTTATAGTGGTTTTTTATTGAAAACTTTGAACAACTAATAACAAAGTAAATAACTTTGTACAATGTGCAATTACTTTTGACAGTTAGTGGATGGACAATTGTCACAGATCGAATGATTAATAATCGAATTATGTATGTTGCCGTATTGCAGCAGTAACCCTTTTTTTTTGGGGATCTTGCGAAAACGCATCGTTTAACCATTTGCAGTGGCGTTGATAGCTTTAGCTTTCAGTAGTGACCTGTAATATTCTAAGTTAAATACAGACATACTTGTTAGAGTACCCAAGAAGGGTATGAAATTTTTAAAAGTTCCAATTGTTTTTCGCTCCCCTCGAACTTTCCTAGAGAATGGGTGCTAAAATAAGATCTGTAAAAATAAACTTGATCTTGTCGCTTTAAGTTTTACCATAAAAATTACTAACTACACACATGAAACGCATGAAACGACCACACAAGTTTGCATGTACAATTTATCGGTAAAGATTTTTTGGTTCTCACTTTTCTTCTTTATCATGTCGAATATGGTTTGTTAAAAGGTCAGACTAAAATTTTTTAAAAATTTAACTCAATTTGAGTGAACAACTAAAATTAAACAAAATATTTTAAAATAGAAATTTAACGTGTTGTTTTGCGTTTCTATAAAACAAAATTTAAATCAAGCGTATTTAATTTTCATTTTTAAACTTCTTTTTTTTATAATTTCCTTTACTATTTCTTTGCAATAACAAAAAACAAATTTGAAAATATTTGTAAGGGGGTTTTCTCAAAGGCTGAGGTATGACTCAGCCGCTCCAGGATCAAACGAAGGACCCTCAAACCTCCGTTAAATAAAAAGACTTGTTGGTTTAATATTTCAAGTACAATCAGTTTTATTAATTATGTATATTAATTATGTATATATATTAAGGTGTGCCAAAATATGACGATATTTTTTTTTTATCAAAGAATATGTTATTTACCCCGAAAATATCAAAGAATATGTCCAAACAAAAATTCTGTTAGAGGCAGAGCTCTTAATTTTAATTTTAAGAGGTCTCCCACGGAACTTTTAGTTTTGCCATTTAAATAACACGGGAACTAGGGTTTGAAACATTATTTTGTCCTGCAAGGTATGAAGAAATTTTTTCTTGATAAAATGAATGAATGGATCATATTCAGTACTAAATTTTGGACAAAAAATTTTATCGAGCCAAATTTTCATCGTCGATATTGAAGTTTCTACAGATCTTTGAAACTGAAAATTTATAAATTTCAAGGTTTCTTGCATTTTCCAACTAAACTATTGCAGATAGAAAAAAAAGTTGAATAGCAATTTTGTAGTTTGTCTGACGGCTGACATAAAAGTTTTATACAAATTTTTCGTATCATTACAAACAACAATGTTACAGGCTGACAAAGTACCATTTTTATGAATTTTTGCTCTTATCAATTGAAAGATTGATGATTAAGCTAAAATTTATGTTCAGAATTCTCAGTATATTAAACTTGCAACAAAACTGTATGGGTGAGATTTTCGGTATTATCAATAGTTAAAATTAACATGCCCGCAAAGTCTTATTTCTATGATTTTTCAACTATATTATGAAATTTATTGATGTTACACATAAAATTTTAATCAAACAGCTGTTTAAACACAGCAAGTACAGTAGAGCGTACAACCAAAACTAACCTATTTTTGACCCCACCTCAATCGTTAGATATTTGAAAGACATTTTCGAAAAAAATATTTTTTTTTTTTAAAGTGGTCCCTATGGTGCTATTTTGGTTTTTTCGTTATATCTTCGGTGTTTCTTGTTCGATCCGGAAGATTTTATATCTATGTGTTTGTTGGTGTTATCCAAATATTTTCTGATGTTTTTTTTAATAATAATACTTAGAATAATTTTAAGAATAGTTTTTTCTTTAACTTTTAAAAGATTTAATGACTTTTAATCAATTTATTTTTTTTTAGAAATTTTTTAAGCAAGTATAGCCCGTTTCAAAAGAGAAAAATATTTTTAAGTTTCATTTTTCGATGGGCAGTGAGCAATTATTTCTAAAACTAGAAATTTATTTTGAGCGTAATTTATTGCTCTTTTGTACTGTTTGCTGAACTTTATGTTTTTTTACTGTTTTTTTGACACAGTACTTTAAAAACCACCGTTAAATTTTATTGTGTTATTGCGAAATCTGTTTTGCGTCGCATGATATCACAGCCGAAGATTCAAATCCTTTTTCGAACTATATTTTCAAAAACAAATTATTTTCTTAAGAAAATAATTGTGAAGTGAAATAACGGCTGACAAATTATTTTCTGACACAATTTTTTTTTCAATTTTGATTGGTTGATTTTGAAAAATAAGACTCAGTACTTCCGCAGCTCAGTTGCGATGAACAACAAAATTCAGGAATATACAATAAATTTTTTCATATATTTTGCTGCTCAAAGAATATTTAATTTTATTTTTAATTTCGACCAATCAGAATGAAGAACATACTGAAAATTATTTTCTTTTTCTCCAACATGCGCGAAAATGTTCTTCTCTTTTGGAACAGGCTATAATAAATTGAGCAATGATTTTTAAATTATTTTATGTAACAGGATACCCAAAAACATACTTCTATTGCAAATTATGTTTTAGCAAGTTAAGAGCTGCAAAAAAGGTTTGTTTGTCGATGTATAGTCTCAGAAATTAGTAATCACAAAAATATTAAGTATATTTTTATTCCTGACATTTATGACATGAGCACGTTTTTGTAAAAAGCTCTGGAGAAATGTATTGCATTGTATGTATTATCTACTATACTTGCATGTTTGAGCACTTCTTAAGATGAATATTAGAAGTACAAAAATGCTTTTTATAAATCTTTATGGAATATAAAAAAAAAATGTTTTTACATTTTTCCTTTTATTGGAATTTGTATATAATTTGTTTGGCAATTGAAAAATTAAATACCGAATTGACTTGGGTTTTAGTATGAGCGTTTATATTGAAAAAAAAAAAATAAAAATGAAGTTAAAGTTTGTTTTAATAAAAACAAAGTCTTGGTGATGGTAAACATATTTGCATTCACTTTTGCACCCTCTTGATATTCAAAATATAAAACCGCAGTCATGAAGTGTGTTCTTATTATTATAAAAGTCAAAAGTTGTGTGGTAAAAAGTTCTTTTGCCAAATTTTGCACCCCATTTTAGCATGCACCCGCGGCGGACCGCACCCGCGCTCCTCTTGCTACGCTGCTATAGTGACGTCTGCTTTTAACTATCGACCTCACATTAATTATGAAGGTGGGTTTTTATTATTAGATATGCAACGGATATCCGACAAAAATTTACTATTCGGCCGGATACCAGTGTGTAACTTAGTATTTGCACTCATTTATTGTGTTTTAGTAAAAATTATTTTAATAAAGAATACACCAATAAATAACAATTAAACAGCTAGGTACTAATTATTGCGGTTTTTATATTCATGTGTAAAAGTTTTAACAAATTTACAAAGTATCTTCCTAAAATCATGAATAACATTCTGAGATACACACTTTAATGATGAATAAAAGACAAATGAAAAATAAAACCATTAAAAAATGATCTTCGACTTGCCCGAAGTCAAAATACTCCGGTTGAAGTTTATTCGAATTTATTTAGGTTATATTAATTCGATGACGTCACTTTGTATGGGGGATATGCGTGTTTTTTCCAATCTTTCCTATTTCAAACTCATATTACGTTTTATTTATCAAGAAAACAAGACTAATGTATGAACTTTCAAATTTAATTTTCAACACATTAATTTTTGTGTAAATTATGAAGGTTTTGATACTTCGTGGCGTCACTTTCTATGGGAAGTATTCACAAAATTTTGTCGAATTTTAACTGCTATGTTTAAAATTAAAGCATTATAACAAATTTCAAGTCATGAAAATTATTTTATTATGGACTTTAAAGATATTTGCAGTAAAGAGACGGCTGTAATCGTGTGGACAGATGAATGAACAGACAGACAGGCGGACATAGCTTAATCGACTCATGGTCGTGAAATAAATTTCGTGACAAAATTAATGTACCCGCTACGTTTTACGCGTGGAGTAAAATAAATATTAAATAAAAAACTTTGAAAAACGTAGAAGTAGATTATGGTAAACCAGTCGATATAGCAGAAGATGGGACTTTTCTCATTCCTGGTAATGCCAATGAATCAAAAAATATTGTTTATACTGAAGAGTTCAATAACTAAAATGAAAAGATCTTCACCTTATCTAATATATAAAAATCTCGTGTCACGGTGTTAGTGTATGAACTCCTCCAAAACGGCTGGACCGATTTCAATGAAATTTTTTTTGTGTATTTGTTAGGTATGAGAATGGGTTGTAAAGTATTTTTCACGCTCCTAGCCGCGAGGGCGTGGGACTTTTTCAAGAACACAAACTGTCGGCTGCACTTTCATCTATAAATCACACATCAACGAAGCTCGGTACGAACTGACCATTCAGTCTTGGCCTTTGACTTTCAAAATTGAGCGATCTTTGGAAAAAGTGGCATGGCAACGCCCATAAAATTGAATTTTTTGATTTCGCATAATTTGGGACTAAATGCCGTATAACAATGAAACTCAGTATGAAGTAACTGATTGGCCAGGTCTTTCAAATATTAAACTGACACGGGCATTGGAGAACGGGGCGTGGCTCCACTCATACAATTAAAATTGTCGGTGCAGGAAAGCTATAGAAATAAAAATCGAAGAACATTTAAACTCAGAATGGAGTTACTATTTGGTGGTGTCCAGCTGCTGGAACGGGCATTGCACAATGGGAATGAACCCGCCAATATAAGGAACATTTGTTTTTAATTGTATCATACTGGAAATAATAGTCACAAATTAAAGAAACTCGCTTTGGAGTAACTTTTTGGTGATATCCTACTACCCGGAGGTACTCGCAAATTAAAACGGGTTTTGAATAAGGGGTGTGGCTCCGCCCATAAAAGACAATTTTTTATATATAATAGCTTTGGAAACAATGGCCACAGAATATTGAAACTCAGAGTGGAGTTGCTATTTGTTGATGGCCTTCCATTGGAAAACTAGACAGACATAGCACAAGAACGGCAGCAACGCGCCGGGTACCAGCTAGTTATCTTATAATATTTATTACAATTTGCTTCTAAATACAAATTCAAATATTTTAACGGTTTTTTATTATTGCAATTTTTTGAAGACTTTAACAAAGGTATTATTGAAAAAGAGAAGATGTCCGTGGCGAAGCCTCGGACCACTGTGGCCTGCTAGTGAGATTATAAAATTTGGTGAAATTATGAGTGGTAGCCAACAAACAGAGCTGTTAAATTTGCATTCATATTCTGAATTCTAAGTACAAGTGAATAACGACACAAGAATGCATTCAACGAATACAAAATTGATTCATGAATAAAATTTTGAATTCACACTCAATTTTAAAAATTGATTTATTATTCATTTCGATAATTCATTTTTCAGCATTCAGAATAATGCATTAATTTTTATTCAATTGAATGGTAATCATAAAGAATGCTATTCACAGAGAATCGTTATTCATTTTGTATTTATGCACTCATTTTTTATTCATTATTCATTTTTTCACCATTTTTTCAAATTAATTTTTCATCATTAATTTTTATTCATTGTTCATTTTTTATTCATTATTCATATTTTATTCACAGCATTGCTTTGTGTTAACTTTTTAACTAAAGTAGAATATTTTTAATTTGGTAACTTGGTAACTTTGGTAATTTGGATTATTAATTTTTACTTTAATTAATTTTTGCACATAAATAATATTAAATTTATGAAATACTTGAGAAAATAACTTATTTACATATTTATTTTATAACAATACATGAAAAAAAATGTTTGTTCAAGAAATTGTTGAAGAGAATTAACGTTTCTATTATTTTTTCCACCACTGTATTTGGAATATAACTAGGCATCATTTTATGTATTAATAAAAGGATTAAATAAGATTCACTTATTAAGATGGGACATTTTTTTAAGTCCTCTGAGCCCCCCTGAGCACAGGTCAAGCCTCCAAGCCTCCGATAGTTACACTGCTCCACCAAATTAAAAATATACTACTTGCGTTGAAAAGTTCACACAAAGCAATGGTGAGAATAAAAAATGAATAATGAATAAAAACTGAACAATGCATAAAAAATTAATAAAAATTAATGATGAATAAAAAATGAATAATGAATAAAAAAAGAATGCATGAATGCAAAATGAATAACGATTCTTTGTGAATTGCATTCTTTGTGGATAGCATTCTTTATGAATAGCATTCATTTGAATAACAAAATGAATGCATTATTGAGAATAACGAAAAATGAATAATAGAAATGAATAATTAATCATTTTTTAAAATTGAATGTGATTTCAAAATCTTATTCATGGATGAATTTTGCATTCACTGAATGCATTCTTTTTTGTTACTCACTGATTTCAATTTATGTAAAAGCAATCAAATTGAATGCATTCTTTTACAGCTCTGCCAACAAATTACTTTTAGATTAACATTTTTGATAAATAAACTTATTAATTTAGTGGATCTCATTTGTTTTTAATTTATATATATCTATGATTTTTATGTTCTGTTAAGGTTATTTTAACAAAATGTGATATTATTTCGTAAATATCTTCAGTAGTATTGAATACGTTTTAAGTGTAAGGTTTTTTTATTTTTGTTTAATGAATGAAATGTTTAATAAATGTAAATTAAATTAAAAATAATATATAAATGTAAACTATAAACTATGTTGCAACTATAAAATTCAACTTAAAAATAAAATTTTTTGTGTTTGGTAAATTCTTTTTCATTTTGGTAAATTTTTGCATGAAATTTGGTAGAATAAAATCTTTGAGAGTGGCAGCCCTGTGCATGATATGAGGAATTAAATAGTATGCAAAGAGTGTAATTATAATTAAAACCAAAATCGCGGCAGTTATTGCCAGCTGTGTGCACCACTTAATACATGTTTGCCACTTAGTGACGATTGGGTTTTAGTAATATGTCAGATACGACTCAAAGCCATTTACGTTTTTTGGCCTAACTGTATTATATATAGTTTTTATATATCCTGACATGGTGCAGTATTTTCAAAGAAATACATTGGCATCATTAACTCAATTTCGCAAAAAATGCTAGTTACGTCAGTTAGTCATCCGAGCGACGATATGCACACAGAAAATTACATTTTCATATAAGAACTATATTTTTTACGTTTTTATTCGCTCGTCAGCTTTGGTAATACTTTATACTTGTGGCCCAAAACACCATGTCTTTTTCCGATGTGGCCCACGGAAACAAAAAGGTTGGACACCCTTGTTCTAGTTCATTCCATGGTGGTTTTGATGCTGATAAATACCCCGTTTTTTGTTTTTTTCCGATGTCCCAGTGAGTCGTAATCACGCCCGCCATGGTTTTTTGAGGTTTTTTTAAAATAATTCCAGTTGCCATATCTGTAAGTAAAAAATAAAGTAAAAATATTTTTGTGTAGTTTTTTTCCTAAAAAATAGATATTTAATTTTTCAAAATGATATCTTGTTTCTTATTGAACTTTTAACCATTTTAAAACATTAAAATAAAAATTTTTTGAAGGTGTCACGTCCCTTTAATAGCGGTAATATTATTATCAGTGGTATTCCGGCACAGCTTATAAAGGAGGAGCTTTATAATGTGCCTTTAAAAATTGCAAAACTTTATGACATTGATTGTGCATCTTCTGATGTAAACTTCAGTACTTCCATCCGCAGAAAGATTGCTCTCCTTGTTAAGTTTAATTGTATAAAACCTAAAGATCCAATAATGACGAAATACCACAAAAAACGTGACTTAATACTTAGTCAAATTCTTGAAACGGACATAAACTCAAGGACTTATCTCAACGACCACTTAACACCATCTGCTGCGAAACTTCAGTTTGGTTATCGAAAGCTTGTCAAGTCAAGGGTGGCAAAATTAAGTCATTTAAGCTTGTTAACTCGGATGTTCCTGTAGCAAAAATTGTTATGCTCGACGGAGAAGATAAGGTATTTAATTTAACTCAAGTCAACAAGCTACTAGTAGACCAACAAGCAGAGATCCTTCCTGATAATTAACAAGTATTTAATTAATTATAAAACCATATCGTCGCTGGGCCTCAAAATTCAGTTATGTGTTGTTCGACAACTTTTCAGGAGAGCAAAAAAACCGATTTATTCTCTGCGCTTCCTAATTTATTGCAATGTCATAATTTTGTATTTTTTGCTTTAAAATTCTAGAGACAACTAATAAATAAGAATGCATTCTTCCATTTTCAGACACACAACCGATTTTTT
>OY282643.1:84228414-84378414 GCA_958299015.1 Tetanocera ferruginea
AATAATAATAATAATAATATAATAATAATAATAATAATAATAATAATAATAATAATAATAATAATAATAATAATAATAATAATAATAATATAATAATAATAATAATAATAATAATAATAATAATAATAATAATAATAATAATAATAATAATAATAATAATAATAATAATAATAATATAATAATAATAATAATAATAATAATAATAATAATAATAATAATAATAATAATATAATTAATAATAATAATAATAATAATAAAATAATAATAATAATAATAATAATAATAATAATAATAATAATAATAATAATAATAATAATAATAATAATAATAATAATAATAATAATAATAATAATAATAATAATAATAATAATAATAATAATAATATAATAATAATAATAATAATAATAATAATAATAATAATAATAATAATAATAATAATAATAATAATAATAATAATAATAATAATAATAATAATAATAATAATAATAATAATAATAATAATAATAATAATAATAATAATAATAATAATAATAATAATAATAATAATAATAATAATAATAATAATAATAATAATAATAATAATAATAATAATAATAATAATAATAATAATAATAATAATAATAATAATAATAATAATAATAATAATAATAATAATAATAATAATAATAATAATAATAATAATAATAATAATAATAATAATAATAATAATAATAATAATAATAATAATAATAATAATAATAATAATAATAATAATAATAATAATAATAATAATAATAATAATAATAATAATAATAATAATAATAATAATAATAATAATAATAATAATAATAATATAATAATAATAATAATAAATAATAATAATAATAATAATAATAATAATAATAATAATAATAATAATAATAATAATAATAATAATAATAATAATAATAATAATAATAATAATAATAATAATAATAATAATAATAATAATAATAATAATAATATAATAATAATAATAATAATAATAATAATAATAATAATAATAATAAATAATAATAATAATAATAATAATAATAATAATAATAATAATAATAATAATAATAATAATAATAATAATAATAATAATAATAATAATAATAATAATAATAATAATAATAATAATAATAATAATAATAATAATAATAATAATAATAATAAAATAATAATAATAATAATAATAATAATAATAATAAAAATAATAATAATAATAATAATAATAATAAAATAATAATAATAATAATAATAATAATAATAATAATAATAATAATAATAATAATAATAATAATAATAATAATAATAATAATAATAATAATAATAATAATAATAATAATAATAATAATAATAATAATAATAATAATAATAATAATAATAATAATAATAATAATAATAATAATAATAATAATAATAATAATAATAATAATAATAATAATAATAATAATAATATAATAATAATAATAATAATAATAATAATAATAATAATAATAATAATAATAATAATAATAATAATAATAATAATAATAATAATAATAATAATAATAATAATAATAATAATAATAATAATAATAATAATAATAATAATAATAATAATAATAATAATAATAATAATAATAATAATAATAATAATAATAATAATAATAATAATAATAATAATAATAATAATAATAATAATAATAATAATAATAATAATAATAATAATAATAATAATAATAATAATAATAATAATAATAATAATAATAATAATAATAATAATAATAATAATAATAATAATAATAATAATGATAATAATAATAATATAATAATAATAATAATAGATGATGATGATGATGATGATGATGATGATGATGATGATGATGATGATGATGATGATGATGATGATGATGATGATGATGATGATGATGATGATGATGATGATGATGATGATGATGATGATGATGATGATGATGATGATGATGATGATGATGATGATGATGATGATGATGATGATGATGATGATGATGATGATGATGATGATGATGATGATGATGATGATGATGATGATGATGATGATGATGATGATGATGATGATGATGATGATGATGATGATGATGATGATGATGATGATGATGATGATGATGATGATGATGATGATGATGATGATGATGATGATGATGATGATGATGATGATGATGATGATGATGATGATGATGATGATGATGATGATGATGATGATGATGATGATGATGATGATGATGATGATGATGATGATGATGATGATGATGATGATGATGATGATGATGATGATGATGATGATGATGATGATGATGATGATGATGATGATGATGATGATGATGATGATGATGATGATGATGATGATGATGATGATGATGATGATGATGATGATGATGATGATGATGATGATGATGATGATGATGATGATGATGATGATGATGATGATGATGATGATGATGATGATGATGATGATGATGATGATGATGATGATGATGATGATGATGATGATGATGATGATGATGATGATGATGATGATGATGATGATGATGATGATGATGATGATGATGATGATGATGATGATGATGATGATGATGATGATGATGATGATGATGATGATGATGATGATGATGATGATGATGATGATGATGATGATGATGATGATGATGATGATGATGATGATGATGATGATGATGATGATGATGATGATGATGATGATGATGATGATGATGATGATGATGATGATGATGATGATGATGATGATGATGATGATGATGATGATGATGATGATGATGATGATGATGATGATGATGATGATGATGATGATGATGATGATGATGATGATGATGATGATGATGATGATGATGATGATGATGATGATGATGATGATGATGATGATGATGATGATGATGATGATGATGATGATGATGATGATGATGATGATGATGATGATGATGATGATGATGATGATGATGATGATGATGATGATGATGATGATGATGATGATGATGATGATGATGATGATGATGATGATGATGATGATGATGATGATGATGATGATGATGATGATGATGATGATGATGATGATGATGATGATGATGATGATGATGATGATGATGATGATGATGATGATGATGATGATGATGATGATGATGATGATGATGATGATGATGATGATGATGATGATGATGATGATGATGATGATGATGATGATGATGATGATGATGATGATGATGATGATGATGATGATGATGATGATGATGATGATGATGATGATGATGATGATGATGATGATGATGATGATGATGATGATGATGATGATGATGATGATGATGATGATGATGATGATGATGATGATGATGATGATGATGATGATGATGATGATGATGATGATGATGATGATGATGATGATGATGATGATGATGATGATGATGATGATGATGATGATGATGATGATGATGATGATGATGATGATGATGATGATGATGATGATGATGATGATGATGATGATGATGATGATGATGATGATGATGATGATGATGATGATGATGATGATGATGATGATGATGATGATGATGATGATGATGATGATGATGATGATGATGATGATGATGATGATGATGATGATGATGATGATGATGATGATGATGATGATGATGATGATGATGATGATGATGATGATGATGATGATGATGATGATGATGATGATGATGATGATGATGATGATGATGATGATGATGATGATGATGATGATGATGATGATGATGATGATGATGATGATGATGATGATGATGATGATGATGATGATGATGATGATGATGATGATGATGATGATGATGATGATGATGATGATGATGATGATGATGATGATGATGATGATGATGATGATGATGATGATGATGATGATGATGATGATGATGATGATGATGATGATGATGATGATGATGATGATGATGATGATGATGATGATGATGATGATGATGATGATGATGATGATGATGATGATGATGATGATGATGATGATGATGATGATGATGATGATGATGATGATGATGATGATGATGATGATGATGATGATGATGATGATGATGATGATGATGATGATGATGATGATGATGATGATGATGATGATGATGATGATGATGATGATGATGATGATGATGATGATGATGATGATGATGATGATGATGATGATGATGATGATGATGATGATGATGATGATGATGATGATGATGATGATGATGATGATGATGATGATGATGATGATGATGATGATGATGATGATGATGATGATGATGATGATGATGATGATGATGATGATGATGATGATGATGATGATGATGATGATGATGATGATGATGATGATGATGATGATGATGATGATGATGATGATGATGATGATGATGATGATGATGATGATGATGATGATGATGATGATGATGATGATGATGATGATGATGATGATGATGATGATGATGATGATGATGATGATGATGATGATGATGATGATGATGATGATGATGATGATGATGATGATGATGATGATGATGATGATGATGATGATGATGATGATGATGATGATGATGATGATGATGATGATGATGATGATGATGATGATGATGATGATGATGATGATGATGATGATGATGATGATGATGATGATGATGATGATGATGATGATGATGATGATGATGATGATGATGATGATGATGATGATGATGATGATGATGATGATGATGATGATGATGATGATGATGATGATGATGATGATGATGATGATGATGATGATGATGATGATGATGATGATGATGATGATGATGATGATGATGATGATGATGATGATGATGATGATGATGATGATGATGATGATGATGATGATGATGATGATGATGATGATGATGATGATGATGATGATGATGATGATGATGATGATGATGATGATGATGATGATGATGATGATGATGATGATGATGATGATGATGATGATGATGATGATGATGATGATGATGATGATGATGATGATGATGATGATGATGATGATGATGATGATGATGATGATGATGATGATGATGATGATGATGATGATGATGATGATGATGATGATGATGATGATGATGATGATGATGATGATGATGATGATGATGATGATGATGATGATGATGATGATGATGATGATGATGATGATGATGATGATGATGATGATGATGATGATGATGATGATGATGATGATGATGATGATGATGATGATGATGATGATGATGATGATGATGATGATGATGATGATGATGATGATGATGATGATGATGATGATGATGATGATGATGATGATGATGATGATGATGATGATGATGATGATGATGATGATGATGATGATGATGATGATGATGATGATGATGATGATGATGATGATGATGATGATGATGATGATGATGATGATGATGATGATGATGATGATGATGATGATGATGATGATGATGATGATGATGATGATGATGATGATGATGATGATGATGATGATGATGATGATGATGATGATGATGATGATGATGATGATGATGATGATGATGATGATGATGATGATGATGATGATGATGATGATGATGATGATGATGATGATGATGATGATGATGATGATGATGATGATGATGATGATGATGATGATGATGATGATGATGATGATGATGATGATGATGATGATGATGATGATGATGATGATGATGATGATGATGATGATGATGATGATGATGATGATGATGATGATGATGATGATGATGATGATGATGATGATGATGATGATGATGATGATGATGATGATGATGATGATGATGATGATGATGATGATGATGATGATGATGATGATGATGATGATGATGATGATGATGATGATGATGATGATGATGATGATGATGATGATGATGATGATGATGATGATGATGATGATGATGATGATGATGATGATGATGATGATGATGATGATGATGATGATGATGATGATGATGATGATGATGATGATGATGATGATGATGATGATGATGATGATGATGATGATGATGATGATGATGATGATGATGATGATGATGATGATGATGATGATGATGATGATGATGATGATGATGATGATGATGATGATGATGATGATGATGATGATGATGATGATGATGATGATGATGATGATGATGATGATGATGATGATGATGATGATGATGATGATGATGATGATGATGATGATGATGATGATGATGATGATGATGATGATGATGATGATGATGATGATGATGATGATGATGATGATGATGATGATGATGATGATGATGATGATGATGATGATGATGATGATGATGATGATGATGATGATGATGATGATGATGATGATGATGATGATGATGATGATGATGATGATGATGATGATGATGATGATGATGATGATGATGATGATGATGATGATGATGATGATGATGATGATGATGATGATGATGATGATGATGATGATGATGATGATGATGATGATGATGATGATGATGATGATGATGATGATGATGATGATGATGATGATGATGATGATGATGATGATGATGATGATGATGATGATGATGATGATGATGATGATAATGATAATAATAAAAATAATAATAATAATAATAATAGTAGGGGAGAGTGGTACTAGTTGTCACAAAATTTGAATGAACAGCTGTAACTTCCACAAATCAAGCAATAGTGGCACTGCAAAACTTGTAAACATAAATTCAATCTTTTATTCTTCAATCCTGATGTGAATAACATATATTATTTTAAAATAAATTAAAAAATTTCATTGATAAAAAATTTAACTCGTCTGTGACAAGTTACCCCACTCGTGGGGTAAGTTGTCCCAATGGGTAGTCCCCGTTGCCACACTTCTTAATCGTCATTTTTGCCACCCTCCGAAACACAATTTAACCAGCAATGTATTAAACTATCACTTTCAATGCATTATGTGCACAACGTTTCCATTTTATACATTGACGACAACGTTGTGAATCCACGTTATCTTCATTGATATTAGCTGTATTCGGCTTGCATCATGATATCTGAAGATGTCCGACCTCGGTTTGTAAGTCGTTTGCGATTTCTTGGCATATTTCCTTAATTCCAAATAAATCATAGAATACTTTCAAAATAGTTATATGAAATTATATGTGACCACAAGCCCCACAAGCACTGTGACAACCTGTACCATTTGGGAAAAAATGTTAACAATGTTCTGTAAATTTAAATATAAAGTTTTATCTTAAAATTCATAAGTATTTGCAAAATATAATATTAATTGTATTGGAAATTTATTTAAAGTTGAATACAACACACTTCTTTTTAATAAAACACAAATTTTAAAAAAATATAAAAATACACAAATCCAACTTAGTTTCTTAAATCTCTTTTAATTTTTGCAAAACAAAACTAACGACACTTAAACTTTCTTGGGATGCTAGACATTGTAACAGCTTATAGATGGCATTGATATTCCATTCGATAACGTGTTGAATCAAAAGATATCGGCGTTGTGACAAGTAGTACTTGAGACAACGGGGACGAGTCTCCCCTAATAATAATAGTAATAATAAAAGTAATAATAATAGCAATAATAATAGTAATAATAATAGTAATAATAATAGTAATAATAATAGTAATAATAATAGTTATAATAATAGTAATAATAATAGTTATATTAATAGTAATAATAATAGTAATAATAATAATAATAATAATTGTAATAATAATAGTAATAATAATAGTAATAATAATAGTAATAATAATAGTAATAATAATAGTAATAATAATAGTAATAATAATAATAATAATAATAATAATAATAATAATAATAATAATAATAATACGATAGTTTGAAAATTACGGCTGTAATCGTGTCGACAGACAGACGGACATGGCTAAATCAACTTAGGTGGTTATGCTGATCAAGAATATATATACTTTTCTATACCTACCACGCCTCCTTTTGGGCGTTACACACGTTGTGACAAAATTAATATACCCCTTACGCACTACGCGTGGGGGTATAATTAGTCATTGATGTCTTCAGCATCTTCCTCATAATGTTGATAAGTCAATTCTAGTACCTTTAACTTTTTTACACGACGCACATAGGGGTATTTGGCTCGAAAAACCGTTCATTAATCAATTTCTCAAAATGTAAAGTTGAGAAGTAAAATTCTTTTCTAGCTTTTGTTAATACTCATTTAATAAGTTACCATTTGTTTTTTTAATTTTATTGCACACACTTCGTCGCAGCATCAGTTGAAAGTCATCGATCGTAAGCTTGCATTGTTATTGAGTTAATTTGAGTGAAAAAGATCACACCTAAACAAATATTTTTTTTTGTTATTAATATTGTGAAATAAGTTTGTTGCTATGGAAGATTTTGCTGCAGGTATGTTCTTTAAAATACATTTTTTTTATGGATATTGAAGCTTTATTTATATAGATATATAATTTGTTATGAAGGTATGAAAATGTGAAGTTTTTAAAAATTTTTTTTTTAGTATGAACCTTTTGTTATATTATTTGGTGTTATTGGGTAACATTTTTGGTATAGGCTAATGTAAAAAGATGTCAAAAAGCAAAAACCGAAAAAAATGCTGCCCGAAACCGCCCCCCTCCCCCAGATTTCATTGTCCCTGATAGGTGTCTAGTTTGATGAAAGAAAAAATTTGAAATGAAAGAGAAAAGGGACATGACATTGACCGTTTATTTTTATAATTTTGTATTTTAGTAAATATTTTTAAGATTCTAAGAAAAAAATTTCATGGAAAAATTTGTACGAGCTCAAAACTTACAGCCGAAAACTTACAGTAAGAGCGCATTTTTATTTTTCCTTGCATTTTACTTTGTTCACATACTTTGAACGCGTTTATCTCGAAACCCTGTTTTTCGTACTGGTTGCGGCACTAGCAGGTTCATTTTTTGACGATTTTTTTTTTTTCGTATTTTTTTACACTTGAATCGCTTTCGTATGACACGGGCTTTTTTTTAAATTTTTTTTCGATTTTTTATGAATTTTAAAGTTAATATTTTTTCGAAAAACACACTTTCAAATTTGGAACATCACTAAAAAGTGAAAAAAAAATGTAAAAAAAGTCATTTTTTTCCAGATCGGACAATTTTTGCGACTCCCAGCGCTGCAACCGCGAGGCCCCGTTTTTTCTCTGCCGCCAGTTTGGAGCTCTACAAAATCATGTTGGAGTGAAAAATATATTTTTTTGAATATTTTTATTGTAATTTGTTCAATTCTCTACAATAATAAAAAAAAATTTGGAAAATGTTTGTTTTTGACTGAGTTATGAATTTTTCAAAAAAGGTCTGTTTTCTCTGCCGCGAATGTTATGTCCCTCCTTAAGAAACTTAATTTACACCTTTATTTGGTCGAAACAAGCTTTATAGCCCTTTTCAAGTTATTTTAGACAAATATCATTTACTTAGGACAAACAAATATTTTTGAGCGGTTTTTCCAGCCAAATACCCCTATGTGCGACGCCATTCTGAAATTGTTTTGTGGGTAATTTAAAATAATATATGACCGTCCTTAACACTGTGCAATTGGTGGGTCTACATTTTGTTCAGTAGGTGGGCAGTGACTTGACATGACGCGAAATATTTTGTTCCATTACACAATACACTCTAAAAAGTGAAGCGTATTTTAAAGACTGCCTTTAAATCAACTTGTGCCTCAATTTAAGCATGATTTGCATTTTACTATTCTAAATGCTTAAAAACTCAAAGAAGCATATTTGAAGTCAGCGTTTGGAAGTTGATTTCAAGACAAGCTAGCTTAATTTAAACAAATTTATGGGTTTTAATATTAAAAATGGCTACAATTCATCATATCAGTCTTAATTTAATATAAGTTGCATTGCTATACAAGCCAATTTGTTAACGATAAGGACTGAAATTCAGCGAAGAGAAGGCTGCATTTACCATTTAACTGTCTTTAAGTACGACATCATTGAATGCTGTTTTACAGTATAAAAAGGCAAAAGTAATTTCAGCAAAAGCAGTCTTAATGCTGTTGCAGCTTATTTTAAGACAGTTTTTTACCTTATATGAAGATTTACTTTTTACAGTGTACCGGTCAACTGTTCATCGAATTGTGTAATATTCATCGAAATGTAATACAGTAATATTCATTGCGTTCATCGAATTGTGTAAACTATGAATTCTATTCATACTCATAGTATTTTCTATAAAAAAACACTTGAAAATTCACTAAATTGATAAGCACTTTTTTTGATCAGCTTCGATTTTTTCGAATATTTTGTTGTGCGACGGCCTTTTGGTTAAAGCAACACTCATGTAGAACTCAATGATTTGTCAAAAGTGATCATTCAATGAGATGTCACTTTGACGCTTTATACTTTGGCGCTGTTGTCAATAGATACTTCAGAACTTACAGTGTCCAGTAGGTGGGCCTGTTCAGCAGATGGACATCCTCCATTACATATATATATATATATATATGTGTGTGTGTGTATATAAATATATATAATAACACATAAAATATATATATGTGTGTATATAAATAAATATTATATGTGTTGTTTTAAATTGTATGTATATTTTATGCACTGTTTGTTTATTCTGGACTAAAAAGGTTTTTTCGATTCGGTTAGTAAGCCATGACTACAGTTTTGATAAATTGTATTGTCAATTAATTCAGTTCGTCTTTTTAATATTGTGTGTGAGTTTAATTTAAGCTGTAATATATAAATTTTTTATAAATATTGTGCGTGGCTTCGATGTAAACACTGAGAAAACAAACACTGAGATGCACATTTTAAAAACGGTTAGTGAAATGTTTATTTTAAAAACATTCTACGCCATGCAAAAATAAAAATGCATACTTTTAAATACAAAAGTAAAATGAAACGTTTAAAAAACAAACACGAACGTTTTACTATGAAACAGTAATTTAAAATGAATATTTTCAAAAACATTCTACGCCATACATAAATAAGAACACATATTTTAAAATACAAAAGTATTTTGGAAACAACAACGAACGTTTGACAATGATAAAGTAAATGACTTTTCAAAAACTTTTTACGCAATAAAAACGCACATTTTAAAATACAAAAAAAAAACGAAACGTTTTAGAAACAGCAATGAACATTTTAACTTGACTGAAAACGGTTTTACAAGAATTTTATAAAAGAATTCATGTTTTTGTCCAGATTTTCACTATTTGAGATGAGCAGTTTTAAATATGTTTTGCTTCAGTTAAGTTATCGTTACCAATAGCTCAGTGGAAGTGTGCTAGACTGGAATGTAGAGGACGTAGGCTTGCATCCTGACTGTGCAAGTTTCAAAAGCATTAATGAAATAATTTAAATTCGAATTCTTATTGTTTCATTTACTCATTATTCAGAAAAACTCACGAAATAAACTTACAATCTTAAAAATAATCTATCAAAATATATCAAAAATAAATGTGTTTTAAATAAAAAAAAATTCTTGGAGGTTTCATCAGGGATTGAACCCTGGACGGTTTAGTATTGAACTCGACCAATAGCAAGCTCAGCTGAACTTGAACTTTATAAATGGTGATTAAATTTTATTTAGCATGTGAAGGCAATCGAGGCAATTAAAAGTTATTTTTAAAATGTTCATTTTAAAATATCAAACGAACGTTTTTCAAGCTCATTGAAAATGTTTATTTTAGAAAATCAAACGAACGTTTAAGCAGCTCATTTTAAAATGTTTATTTCAAATAATCAAACGAACGTTTTAGCAGCTCTCTTTAAAATGTGCGTTTTAATATAAAAATAAACGTTAGAGGCGCAAAATCTAGGTTAAACGTTTTCAAAAGTGTGAGTAGCACGTTTCTGCTAGTTTTGCAAATGTAGTTTTCTCAGTGTAAAACGGTGCGTTATTTGTGCTTAACTCGGTTTCCAGGTTAATAAAAAATTATTGCTGTTTAAATATGTAAGTGTTTGTACATATTTTAATTTAAAAAATGATGGGGTTTAGTGTTTTTCTTCGAATGTTTGCATTCCTAGGAAATTCATTTTATTAATTAATAGAATTATAAGTTGAAAGAAGACAACTTTTTCGCTAGTGGTGTCAAATTAAGAGTATATTAATTTTTTAACCTTATTGAATTCTCTGGTTGTACAGGGTCTGAGGTACAGTTGTGTTGATTGGCTAGTAAATGCTCACAAATAATCAAACACATGTATACATTTAATACATGTGCATCTGTTTTGTTAGCATTGAAACGGTTCTGTTCGTAAAAAAAACTTTGAACATAACGTGTCATTACATATTAGCAACTTATCAGTGACGACTGGTACTAATTACTATATTTTTCTAGTCGACATTGATAAGATGCAGATCCGATTCTGCGCGATATACCCCGGCTTAAAAACTTCGTTACAAATCGCGCCTGAGCAGGGACCAAAAGCAGTTTAAAAAGAAAAAAAATTAAGACAATTTATTTTGATAAACAGTAAATTAAAAAAAAAATCTCCGAAAAGAACAAAGTGTAAAAGAAAAAAAAATTTTTAGAAAAATAAAAGAAACGAGTGGAAACAAAAATGATAGAAAGGACTATAGCAAAAAAAACAAAAAGAGATAAGTGTGAACAAATTTTAAAATGGTTAAAACAAGGTGGATTTATCATCTCTCCAAGGAGGAACTGCAGGAATACATGAGCGAGGTAAGCTTAGAAGTCCAAGGTACGGTCGATGAATTGCGAAAGCGATTTTCTAGTTGGATAATTAGCGAAAACAGGACGCTGTAGCAGAAAAAACGACTACAGGAGTTAGAATTGAAACATGGTCGTAGTACGTCACCAGGACCACAAACGCAGGCTAAACTGAAAGAATTCCGGGTAATACCGCCATTAGTAGCTGCACAAGAGAACATGACAGTGGTAAGTCGTGGAACCACAGGTACCTCTTATGCAACTGTTATCGACCAAGTCAGGAAGTGGTCTGCTCGATACAACGGGGGTAGAGACCCCATCGCATTTATCGAAAGAGTAGCTTTCGCATGGAGGAGCTTTCAGAAGCTTACGGACTGGAGAAAAACATGATCCCAAGAACGATGTCAGAACTGTTGAAGGATAATGAATTGGACTGGTACATGAACACAACGCGGCAGTGTGCATCATGGGAAAACTTCAAGAAGGAATTTTTGAAATTGTTCCTTCCACATCGGTACTTGGAACGATTAGAGGATGAGATCCCAAGCTGCAAAGAAAACAGACCCGAATTGTTCAAAGAATTACAGGTGTGCAAAACGTGGAGCTCAGAAGCGAGATAGAGGAACATGAGAAAATAAGAATATTTCTGGAAGACGAATTACGGGAGTTTGAGAAGTTGCGGGTTCGAATATTACCAGTCACAAAATTATTATGAAGCATGATCAGCCAATTAAGCAGCGGTATTTTCCAAAGAACCCAGCAATGCAGGATTGAATAAATAAAAAAGTCGAAGAGATAATAGAGAAGGGATGCGTTGAACCGTCTTGTAGCCCGTATAGTGCACCAATAGTTCTGGTAAAGAAAAATACAGGTCAATGGAGGCTGTGTGTAGACTAAAGACAGCTAAATGCGCTTCTAAGATTGGAAACAGAATCGCAGGAATGCAGTTGGTACAAGGCCAGGATGAAAGAGATACGGACAAACCCAGAGAAGAGCCCAGACTACACCATAGTAGATGGAAAACTGTCATATACCCGGAAAGACAGGCGACGAAGATTGCGCATCATGGAAATTTTTCGTACCCAAGAATCAACGAATCAGAGTCCTTGAAGAGAATCACGACAGTCCGTGCGCTGGAAATATGGGAATAAGGAAGAAAACTTTCCGCATTAGCAACCGCTACTACTGGCCAGGGATGTGGCGGGATATCAGGAATTATGTTCGAAGATGCGAATCATGTCAAAAGTTTAAACCGACGCAATTGAAAGCAGCTGGAAAAATGTTAACGCATATCGCAGATGAACCTTGGTCAATTTTGTGTGCAGACTTTGTGGAACCACTCCCGCGCTCTACCCACGGAAAGACAATACTGGTCGTGTTCGTCGATAAGTTCTAAATATGGACAGAAATAGTGCCCCTACGGAGACCAACAGGTGACACTCTGAAAAAGGCATTTCGCGAACGAATTCTAGCACGATATGAAGTACCAAAAGTATAAGTCACAGACAATGGAACACAGTCCTGCAGCAAGCCGTTTCAGAAATATCTACAGGACCTAGGACTTCGACAATAGTTTACAGCCCCCTATATACCGCAAATGAACGAAACAGAACGCGCAAATAGAAACGTGAAAAGAATCATCGCACAACTCACTGGTACGGATCAGAAGAAATGGGACAGTCTTCTTCCCAAGATATCGTTGACGCTGAACACAGGAGTCTCAGACACGACAGAATGTAGTCCAGCTTTCCTGACGCAAGGCAGACAACCCAGGTTACCTAAGACCCTTTATGACGAACAAACTCTTGGCACAGGTAGCAGAGCACAAACACCAGATGAAAGACACACAAGATTACAAGAAGTGTTCCAAATTGTTCGTCAGAACCTTGAACGAGCAGCTCAGGATCAGGCAAGACACTACAATCTGCGACGAAGATCTTGGAAACCGGAAGTAAGACAAGAGGTACTGGTAAAGCAACATCATCTGTCTAAAGCTTTGTACCAATTTAATGCTAAGCTGGCATCAAAATTCGATGGACCATATCGCATAATGGATTTTACATCACCAGTAATAGTCCAGCTGAAGAAGGATGGAGAAGATCGAGTAAGGACAGCACACGTGGGCGAAGTCAAAGAATTCCATCCAAATAATAGCGAGGAAGCAACAGCACAAGATGGAAACCAGTCAGGATCTCGGAGAGAGAATTCCCGACCATAAATGTTGTAGTCATAGTTTTGATCGTGTTTATTCAGTAAAGGTAGAAATAATTTTCGCTTAAACTTATAAATTTAAGTCCTTATTTAGAAAACAAACAAGGAAACTGGAAACGACACGACAAATGAAACAAATCTGGAAACGACACTGGCAACGAAAAAGGCAATGCGAAGGAACCAGGTAACAAAACAAGGAAACTTACAACGACACGGGTCGTTAAACTTTCAACAAATCTGGAAACGCACTGGCAACAACAACGGAGACGAGAAAGAAACTGAAAACAAAGTAGACTACGAAGCGAGGAACACCATTGGCAACGAACCCAGCGAACGAACGAAAGATGTACAAAGATATGTTTAGATACCAAGACGACCACGGCGATGAAATTGACGCGAAAGATACCAATCAAGGCTGGTACCGACTCCCAGTGAAGAAGGGGTCGATCGGAATCCAGCCACAAGAACCACCACCAGGACATTGCTTCCGATTCGTGGACGTGGTGGAGTTGAACGGGCCGAAATGGGTTTGGCTGCCAGACCATATCCGCCGCGGACCATCGGAACGAGTGGCCGATATGTATTGCACCAACAGGACGAAGAGGCTGAACTTCTTGATGGGACCTTTTCGGGTGAAAGTGTTCAAGTCGGGTATAACAATGCTTCCTCCCTCGATAAAAAGGAAGGCTGAAGACAGAATCGATGTCTTTGATCGCTGATCGTGAAAGGTAAGACATCCCTTCCTATCCTTTATTCCGGGTTTCGAGCTTTTCTAAACGGTTACCCTAGTAGAATTAGACTATTATTTATAAGTTCGGGTTTCTAGCTTTTCTAAGCGGTTACCCCATTAGAACTAGAGAAGACTGTATGTTTCGAGCTTTTCTTAGGGGTTACCCTTGTAGAACTAGAGAAAACTGTATGTTTCGGATTTCGAGCTTTTCTAAGCGGTTATCTTTAAATGTTATTTTAAAAATGTTTTTTGCAGAAGTAAGCTTGTTCATGGTCGTAATTTTGGAGCCGCTATTTTGAATTTCAAAATTTTGGCTTTAGAAACATGATCAGCGAACCTAAAACTACTGAATACAAAATGTTCCCACCATTAAACTTTTTGCAGAAATTGGGTTGTTCATGACGCCATTTTTAATCCGCCATTTTGAATTTCAAAACTTTGACTTCAGATTCGTGATCAGCGACCCGAAAAAGGACCCTAAACCAGGACCATTTTTGTCTCGATGAGTAGCCCCTGTCAATTGATCTCCAATTATGTCTCTGTTACCCCACTGTGCGACGTGCAACCAAATACAGCTAAGGCAGACAGTAAAGTTCCTAATGATATCAAATTTGATACTGTAGCAACGGCTTGCGTCAGAGTGGGAATTATAATTATAATCAGAACGCATACACACAGAAAAATCACTACATGAAAACCTAATAAGGTAGAAAGTAAAGAAAATTTCTCTATGGTTTTAACCCAACAAAATGCTTTTCTTAAAGTTATTGGCTATATTTTAAATTAATTAAATTAAATTAAATTAAATTAATTAAATTAATTTAAGAAAATATCTCATAAGCTACTAGGATTTCTTCTTGATTTTATTTTCTGCTTAATTTTGTGTAAAAAGAAATCTCATACAACTATTAGGTATTCTTCTTTATTTTGTTAACGAAGGAATTTCATACAGCTATTAGGTTTTCTTATTAAAATTATGAAGATTAAACTTCCTGATAGCTGTGTTGAAATTATTTGTGATAGATCTTTGGATAAGATCCGACCATATATTCCTGGCTAATTGCTAAAAACAATATTTGACTGGTTGCACTGACTGTCACATACGGGTGCCAAAGCTTTGATCAAGCTAATTTAAAAAAGTTTCATCTGGGAGGGTATAATTCCGATATAAGGAATATAGTTAAAATGTATCAGCATTGCCAGCGAAGTCAAATTTTTCATCACACTAAACCTGAATTCGAGACATTATCAGTGCATTTCGAACATTTAAATATCGATAAAGTAGGATCACTACCGTTTTAAAATGGTTGCAAACATTGTCTTACTTGCGTAGATACCAATTCCGGACATAACGGCGGAAATTGAAGCGTACACTTTTCAGTGAATGGATCTGCCGGTTCGTTGTGACAAAATTGTGACCACAGATCAGGGTCGGCAATTTGGAAGTGGTATTTTTAACGAAATGACCAGAATATTAGAAATAAAACATAACCGTACGACTGCATATTATCCACAGGTAAATGGCCTTATAGAGCGTTGGCACCGTGTACTGAAAGGTGCTCTGAAATGCCATGGTGCGGGTTCAGATTGGACGGAAGTACTTTCTGCGGTCTTGCTGGGTTTGAAAACAGCGGTAAAAGAGGATTTAGGTGCACCGGTTGCTGAAATGGTTTATGGAGAAGCATTAAAGCTACCAGGTAAATTTTTCGAAAATTCAACAGCACATGTGGACAAACATAAATGCACTACACCAGTATTTTGAGAGATTACGGCCAACTGCAACATCGACATGGAAGAAAAGCTGTTTTTATCACAAAATATTTGCGATTTTGCAGTTACGTGCTTCTGCAAGATGATAAGGTTCAAGCTCCGTTGAAAGCACCATTTGATGATTTGTATTAGGTAGTAGAGCGACACCCGCAGTCTTATAACATTTTAATTAATTCGAAATTAACTGCAGTGTCGTTAGATAGGTTAAAGTCGGCATATATGCCAACGGAGAAGATATAAGAAATTCGAAATGGAAACGAAAGGTCATGCAGAGTTCGTTTTCTGGAGGAGCTACATTTGTTTCGAGCCATTAACTATTTTGCAAGCAAGGGGGTGGTGTAGTGTACCTTCTTCTAAGCAACACTTGCATTTGGCAACACTTGCATTTTTAATATTCAATCCTGTTATTAATAAGCTTTTTGATGTACATACTTTTTCTTATATACTTTTTTTCGTATTATTATCATTAAAACACAACCAGCCCAATCATGAAACATTTTCTCCCGGGAGTTGTAAATGGGAGTATCCGGTTTTAAGATAGCAGTTAAAGATATTTCATTATTTTATTTTACACATATGAATATTGGCGGTTGATGAACAAAATTGCATTAAAAATTTCCAAAAAGTATTTTAACTTTATCTTAAAAACGGAAACTCCCATTTACAACTCCCGGGAGAAAATGTTTCATGATTGGGCTGAACGCAAAGAACTTGATCTCAAAATAAAGATTATTGTATTATTACAATCAAACAATTCCAATCCTCAAAAATTATTTGCTATTATTATTTGTTATTGTGTATGCTTCATAATACATTAATATAAATAAATTTTCTTTAAGGTTACTGCAGATAAGTGCGACATTTCATCCAATCATCCAATTTCAAAAAATAATGAGACTTTTTTATATTCAACTGTCGCATTAAATTCCTCAATGGATAGCAAACTAATCCCAGAATACAATAATGTTAAATTTGGTGAGTTTCCATCAACTTCAAGGAAATCTTCAGCAACGGGAGTAATTCAGAAAACCAATATTAATTTTAAAAATAACACATTTGAAGAATTGAAATATAATACAAATGCAAAAAGTTTTTGGGATGTTCTCTTGAACATAGATATGAGCACTTGCTACAGATTATCAAATGTACATGACTTCCCTCTTAAAGCGAGTCCGCCGTGGGAATGGAAGAACAAAAAAAGCAAAAAAAGCAATTATTTATCATTCAGTGATTCCCCTTTTATAACACTTTTAGAAATGTTACCCTATAAAAATATTTGTCGATCACCGCAGTTAACAGATGTACTTGTCAAATTATTATCATCTTTGAGCATAAATCTTCCAAAGGAGCCATATCAATTTGATGTCGAGTCATACGGTGAAAATTTCAAACATGACATGTCCATCGATCTAAAAAAAAGACAAGCAACAGATTATACTTTCTTACCATTTCAACACGAAAATAGGAGAGGTAATCAAAAAAAACTAACCAAAATCGAAAAATCTAACCGAACAATTTACTCAAAAATCTTTTCACAACTAAAACTTGTAGTTGAAGTTTTGACCCATCAATCTAGCACTTTTGAAGGACTTGACTACGTTGCGAAACTAATTAATAACCTTAGCCTATGTTCTGAAGTTTATTATGCAATATTACTTCATTACCTGAAAGTAGCAATATTGGGATTGGCTACAGAGGTTCAAAAGTCAATTCAAAATTTACAGGACGAATTACGGCGTACAATTTTATTAACTCATGCAAATGTTCTGGCATCAACATTAAAAAATTCTCAAAAAAATATTTTGGAAGACCGCTTCACTTCTGAAAGTGTAGTTGTAACCGGACAAATGAATATTAAATCATTGTATCAGTTTCAAGTGCCGGCAATAAAAAGGTTACTGTCAACATCTTCACCGCAGCCTTTTTTTTTACGAGCATTAAAAATATTTATTCAAGTTCGAGAATTTGGTACCACTCTAGAAATGAATAAAGCGTCTTTTAACGCTTTGACCATCAATCAATCTCTAAGCCAAATAATTGTTCTCGATAATTTATGGAATGCATTAAGCGCGTGTCTATTTGAACTTGAGAAGACGAAAGATGAATATGCTGTTCTTGTTCTACAACCCATAGTAGAAGCATTTTTCTTAATCTTTGGGTCGCAGAAAATTGCTTCTAAAAAAAATTTGCAAGGAAATAATTCTTCTGAAGATCAGTCGGTTGGAAAACAAATATTAATGGAATTAGAGACAACAAATCCTCATTGCTTGAGTAAGTTTGTTATTTACTAATAAAAAAATAAGCCATAGAATAAAAATACCTTTTGTTCTTTTTGTTTAATTAATTTATTTCCTTCGATATTTTGAGTTAATTTTCAACCCGTCTTCAGCACTAAGCACTAAAATTAACACAATTTTTCGTTACAAAAACAATTTTAACATTATAGGGCCATAGGCCCGTATTCACCAACCTTACTATTTTTGAGCGTGCTATTTTCGTCATTTTGATATTCACCAATATTTTATTTTTGAGCAACAGCTAACTTCCCTTTAAAATAGCAATCGATTCCAACCTAAAAATAAAACAATCTCTAAAAGTATTCTTGTTCCTTTCAAATATTGCATGTAACTATTACTATTCGAAAAGTTCGAACACAAGTTCGAAATAAAAAATGTAGATTGCTTGGTGAATACCAAAATAATAATAAACGCCTGCTAAAAAAAGAGAGTGTTATATATATAAAAGAGAGGTCTGTGAATATGGGCTTAAACGTAAAAAATATTAACAAATTTAAAAATTAAAAACCTTTAACAATACTAAAATAAAATTAAATACTAAATACATTTTACACAAATTTTAAATAAACAAATAATTTTGCGCTGCAAGCTTAGCTTCATTATAATCGCGTCATTTTTAACTAATTTAGATCCTCAGCAAGTGTTTATAAATATACGCGCAGCCGGCAGTGTCTATTTTCGAGTGGATTCTTAAATGTGTAGGCGTATTGATAATGTGCAACATCTCAACCGTGTAGCTTCGGGCATTATTGTTCTCTTGTCGTAAAATTTTTGTGTTCTCAAAATCCGGTAAATATCCCTTTTGTATGTAATGGTTGCAAGCGCTGTTTTTTGTCACTTTTTTATTTTAAATCTGATTTATGTGCAAATATCCTTGTCCGTAATTTAGACTTAGTCGTTCCAACATATACTTGGTCGCATACTTTGGAACCGTCACTTTTAAATTTGATTTGGTAAATTAGGTTGTGTATGTCCATTTGTTCTATTTTTCTGTTGGTGTTGTTATAGAGTTTTTGCAAAGTGTTATTTGTTTTAGGGGCCATAAGTTGAGTGTTTTTGTTGTAAATATCTGTTTTTTTGAGTTTTTTCGTGAGTACTGGAACATATGTTATTTTGTAGAGCTTGGGTTCTGGTTTTTCTTTATTGTTATAATGTTTGATATACTCTCTTAGTAGGTGTTGTTGTCTGTACTGAGTCTACTGTTCTTGTGAAAAGCTTTGTTACTGATTTTGAAAACCTGGTTTATAAAGTTTTTGGCTGTACCGATGATAGTTTTCATAGGGTGTTTGGGTTGGTAGTTAATGAGTTAACCTGATGCTGCTGGTTTTTAATACCTGTCTGTCTTCATCATATTGCCTTTCTTCACAACCATTGCGTCTAGATATGGCAAACGTTCGACATTCTTTTCTTCTTTGGTGAACTGAATAAGTCTATGGCAGGAATTCAGAATTTTGAATTGGTCCTTTATTTTATCAATTTGTACCATCGAAAAAGTATCGTTCATTTATTTCGTCATCAGTCGGGGTATATTTGAGCAATTCGTCATAAATATATCCAATGCTTCCTCCATGACTATGTCCGCTATTATTGGAGAACCCATTGGCATTCCTTTAAGTTGGTTGTAGATGGTGTCATTATACCTTAAATTATTATTTTCTTTTACTCAGAATGAAAAAAATGCATAAATTGTTGATTTGGCATTTTTGTTTGTTGCGATATCCTGTCCTACTTGCTTTCAAATGTTTTTATTTCAAAGTCCACTGGTGTGCTTGGAAAGAATGAAATCACTTCAGAAGATTCCATCATTTAGTTTTCACCAATGAAATTGTTGTTGATTTTATTCTTAAATTTTGTCGCGTCTTCAATGTTGTACGTAAATTCTACGATCAAGTCTTAATTACGGACAAGAAAATCTGAACATAAATCAGACTTAAAATCAAAAACAGCGCTTGCAGCCCATTGCATACAAAAGGGACATTTACCGGGTTTTAAGAACACAAAAATGTGACAACAAGAGAACAATTATGCCCGAAGGTACACGATTGAGATGTTGCACATCATCAATACGCATACACATTTAAGACTCAACTCGAAACAATTCACTGCCGGCTACAAAACTAGTTGACGATGACGCGATTACAACGAAGCTAGGCTAAGCAAAATTATTTGTTAATTCAAAATTTGTGTAAAATGTTTAAAATGTTAGTGTTGTTAAAGGCTTCAATTTTTAAATTTGGTAAAAGTTTGTTATGATTAATGTTAAATTTGTTTTTGTAACGAAAAATTTCTGTTTATTTTGTGCTTAGTCCTGAAGACGGGTTGAAAATCAACTTGAAATATCGACGGTAATAAATGAAACAAAAAGAACAACAAGCAAAAGACAAAAAAATATTTCATTAATATTTTATTCCTATCACAGGTATCAAAAAAGAAAATC
Source organism: Tetanocera ferruginea (assembly GCA_958299015.1). Lineage (NCBI taxonomy): Eukaryota > Metazoa > Arthropoda > Insecta > Diptera > Sciomyzidae > Tetanocera > Tetanocera ferruginea. The sequence goes on from OY282643.1 coordinate 84,250,554, forward strand.
GATTGTCAGCAGAAAATACAAGAAATACCAACAACACAGATCGAGCGAGTGAAAGAAAAACTCAGATTAAATATGACCGTTTGAAGTTAATATCATTTGCAGAAAAACATCGTTCCATATTAAATCAGATTTTACGCCAGTCTCATATTCATCTAACGGATGGTCCTTTTGCAGTGCTTGCTGAACACACCCGAATGTTAGATTTTGATGTAAAAAGAAAGTATTTCCAAACTGAATTAGAACGAATTGATGAGGGAGTGCGTCGTGAAGAAAATACTGTCAGTGTTAGGCGAGTTACAGTTTTTGAAGATTCTTTTCGTGTGCTTTATCGTCTTGGCTCTGAAGAATGGAAGAACAGGTTTTACATTGTATTTGAAGGTGAGATAAACTTTTAAAAATTATATTTACAAATCATTTTACAATAAAGTAATGCGTTGTGGCAGTCAAAATTCTCGAGTATGAACATTTAAATCCAATCAAATCTTAAAAAAACTATGAAATGCTATTAAGATTAAAACAAAGTGTATCTAGTCATGTTGCCGGCGCACAGTGTAACGAGTTCTATGGAATGATGGATAAAAACAAAAGAAACCATCATAAGTACATGCAATTAACAATGTGTAATTTTTTTATAAATAGCTCTATAAAGCCACACAAAGTGTTCTCAAGATAAGTCACGCTCTTCGCCCACCTCCCAGACAAAATGAAGATTAAAAAAGCAAACCTATGCCATTTTCGCTCCTATCCCTTATATAACGAAAAACATCATATTGCCTTCTTCTTAAACTTAACGCACTACAATTAATCCACACAGTTTGAACATGTTTTAATACATTCTCTAAAATGAAGTAAAACAAACTTGTCATTTTTTGAATTGAGCTTGAACCTTTATAAAAACTTGAATTATGCCCTTAACCTGTAAGGTCGGGGTATATTTATTTTGTGCAAACGTTTTTAATGCATAGGACGAATCGATTTCGGTGTAGAAACGTATAAATATTCATGATCAGCGTCACCTCGTGTGAGTCGAGCCATCCATGTCCGTCCGTCCGTCTGTTCGTCTGTGTGTTGTCCGTAAACACAGGATAAGAAGAAGAAGTTAAAATAATTGCATGAAACTCGGAACACATAGTCACATGAACCCAAGAATCTGCACTATTGAATAATTTTGGAATCCGCCCACGGACACATCTAACTCCCATAAAACCAAAAAATAAAAATCGTTGTATAGAGGGTTGTATTTAAGCCACAAAAAAAAATTTATGTGTAGGTATATTTTATAAAAACTAAAATGTACACCAAAAATGAACACGCTCACCTCCCATATATACATTAGAGTGTATCGAAAATCTGACCCCCAATTCCGGTACCAAAATTAAATAGTACATGAAAAATCTTTTCGATTGGTGTACTTTTTTTTTATTTGAACCAATTTTGGCGTCCCCCGAAATGCATTTTTGTGCATTTTCTATCAACTTTTGTACTGGAGACCCATTAATGGTTAATTTAAAAAGAAAATCAAGCTTATCAATCAATTCCTTTCATATAAAAACCCAGAACTGCAAATTTTCATCCCTGTTGACAAATGCTCTGACGAGATAAAACAGTTTTTCTCAACGTGAATCTACTTGTTATTCAAACAATATTTGATGTGTTTTATTTATTGTATGAAAGTATTTTTAAACTTTTGTTTTTTTTTTACTGCTAAATGCAATAGCAACGTATTTTTTAAGCTATTACAGTTAACCAAATAAAAACAACAATTTTTTTAGATCCTGTAAAGGACTAAAAATCCCTTTTTTTCGAATTTCAGCCTTTTTGAACGGCCCTCCAACACAGAAAACATTATTTCTTTTCTTCGTTCTGCAGAAGCAGCAGCCACTGACGCCTCTGTGAAGAGCTTAATATGCTATAACTTGCTAAAAGTTTAAAAATACTTTCATACAATAAATAAAACATATCAAATATTAAATAACAAGTAGATTCACGTTGAAAAAATCTGTTTTATCTCGTCAGAGCATTTGTCAACAGGGATGAAAATTTGCAGTTCTGGGTTTTTATATGAAAGGAATTGATTGATAAGCTTGATTTTCTTTTTAAATTAACCATTAATGGGTCTGTAGAAACAGAAGCGTTTTTCTGCTTACATTGACTAAGAAGACTTACTTAAGCCGAGTTAAAATAAAGACGACTGATTTGTTTCGTTATAAAACTTTAACTAGCTTAGAATTTTATTATAGCTGCTACAATACGGTTCATGTTTCAGTATGTATACTTATATACGAGTACATTGTATTACGTTATATTTGGTTTAACATAAAATAAATACTTCTGCCAGTGGTGGTACATTTGATGCTTTAACATCCTGCCCCCGTTGAAAGGATGAAAGGACTTTCAAGCAGGCAAAACAGCTAATTTGTGAATGGGGCGACGAATGATTCCCTTCATGGTGCGAACATCTACAACTCGAACACGTCCGTCTGAGCCATGTGTACAATTTTCAATTCTACCTAACTGCCAGTGTAGGGGTGGCCCATTGTCCTCATGTATAATAACCATAGTGCCAATAGTAATATTAGGTTCTTGGTTTGTCCATTTCACTCGAGTCTGCAATTCATTGATGTAGTCGTGGGACCACTTTTTCCAAAAATGTTGCTTAATTGCAGTCACACGAGACCATTTGCTTAAGTTGTCGATATTACCAGGTACCATATGTTCCGGTAGCGATTTCAACGAACTTCCAATGATGAAATGTGCTGGAGTTAGCGCTTCATAATCATTAGGATCTGCAGATAGCGGCGATATCGGTCTAGAGTTTAAAATAGCTTCAATATCCACCAACGCAGTCGACAATTCTTCGAAAGTTAGTTTAGTATTGCCTAAACTGCGGTTAAGAAGACCTTTGGCTGACTTAACAGCTGCCTCCCAAATACCACCAAAGTGCGGAGCCCTGGGAGGAATAAAATGAAAATTAATGAATTCTGATGAACAATAATGAATAATTGATTTTTGATTTTCTTTTTGAAAAAGGAAAATTTTGAGTTCTGCAAGTTTATTGCGAGCGCCGACAAAATTGGTTGCATTGTCGCAAAATACATCAGTTGGTAGTCCTCTTCGGGCAATCATACGTTTGAGTGCTGCCAAAAATGCATCTGTTGTTAAGTCCGAAACAATTTCAATATGAATAGCCTTTGTAGATAGACAGATAAATATAGCAATATATGCCTTATATGGTGTCTTGCCTCTAATGCGCAAATACATGTTGACTGGGCCGCAAAAGTCCATGCCACATCTGGCGAATGGTCGTGATGGGGTGAGTCGTTCAACAGGTAGGTTTCCCATTAGCTGTTGCATCAGTTTTGGCTTGTATCTAGTACAGTGGATGCAATTACTAACTACTTGCCGCGCTACATTTCTTGCATTTATGATCCAGTATTCCAATCGAATTATAGCTATAAGTGCCTTTGGTCCAGCGTGGTAGTTTTTAATGTGTAGATGACGAACATACCGAATGGTAAAATCACACTTACTTGGCAATAATATTGGATGCTTTCTTTCATTTGGTAAGTCCGATAGCTCAAGTCTTCCACCAACTTTCAGAAGTGTAAAACCTCCAGTATCAGCGAGAAACGGATTTAAAGATCTCAGTGCGAATGTTGCCAGCTTATTTTTCTTTAATAAAAGAATGTCTTCATTAAAATGTTTTTCCTGTATATTCCAAATAATGCAATTCATAGCGTGCCTTAACTCTTGAGGGGAAGGTGAATCAAACTCAAAGCAGCTCCTGGTACTGTTAAGTTTTCGATAAAATCGAAACATCCACGCAACGATGCGTAAAGAATACAAATGAGAGCTATATTTGCTGATTTTTTCCAAAATGTAGTTGGAGACAATATCAATTTTAAATGATGATTTTCGTTTTTCCTTTTCCACTTCCTCCATATTTATATCAGAGTTTTTTTCTTGGGGCCAATAGTAACTATCTTCCATGAGAAAAGATGGACCTCTGTACCAAATAGAGTCAGATAATTGCTCTACCGTGCTTCCTCGAGAAACTATATCTGCTGGGTTGCTTTGTGATGGTACATGTTTCCAAATAGCGTCAGAAGTTAAGTCTTGAATTTCAGAAATTCTATTGCCGACAAACGTGGAGAGTGTAGCCGAATGGAGTTTAAGCCAATGAATAACAATTTGGGAATCTGTCCAAAGAAAAGTGCTGATTCGTTCATTTTCGAAAAGTACCTTTATTTTTGAATACAGTCGAGCCAAAAGAAGCGCACCACACAGTTCTAATTTTGGCAGTGATTGTTTTTTGGTTGGAGCAACTCTTGATTTTGCTGTAAGAAGTTGTACGTGAGCAATTCCAAAATTGTCGATGGTTCTTGTATATATGCAGCAGCCATACGCGCGAATAGATGAATCACAAAAACCATGAAGTTGAAGCGAAATCGATTTAGGAGACAAACAATATCTTGGTATTGAGACTGAAGAAAGTGATGACAAACCATTGAGCAATCCGTTCCAAGCGAAATGTATATTTTGTGGGACCGATTCGTCCCAATCTATTTTAAGTAACCACAGCTCTTGTAAAATAATCTTGGCGGTTATGATAATGGGGGCTAAGAGTCCCATGGGATCGAAAAGTGATGATGCTATTGAAAGTATAGAGCGTTTTGTAACGCGACAGTTGATACTTGTTTTTGGATTAAACGAAAATACGAAATGATCACGGTTCTAATCCCACTTTATTCCTAATGCACTTGTTATAAAAGCATCGTCCAAATTTAAATCCTTTATTGTTTTGTCGTCCCTAAAACTTTGATGATTTGAATGCCATTTCTGAAGTTGAAAGCATCCCTTTTTTAATATTTCTGTGACTTCATTCTTTATTATGGTAAGCTCAGACACTGAATCAGCTCCGCATAAGAAGTCGTCGACGTAAAACGATGACTTGACAGCATTTGCACCAATTTTATAAATATCAGAATACTGCTCTGCTAAGTAAATAAGGCTTCGAATAGCAAGGTACGGTGCAGCAGCCATTCCATACGTTACAGTATTGAGTTCGTAAGTTCGAATTTCCATATCAGCTGAGTTTCTCCAAAGAATGTACTGAAACCTACGATCATCTGGCTCAACCAATACCTGCCTATACATTTTTGATATATCAGCTGTGAAAGCGTAGCGAAATAAGCGAAAACGAAGCAAAAGCATAAATAAGTCAGGTTGTAACGTTGGGCCGACCATTTGCATTTCATTCAAGGATGTTTGTGAAGTAGTTTTACAGGACGCATCGAAAACCACCCGTAACTTCGTGGTAGTACTGCTTGGTTTTAATACAAAATGATGTGGGATATAATAATGTGGTTGATTTAAAGTAGGATTGTTCACCAAACTCATGTGATTCAGACTTTCATATTCTTCCATGAACAAAATGTATTGAGCCTTTAGAGCAGGCGATCGTGCTCAGCGGCGTTCTTGTGCAACAAATCTTTGTAATGCTGTGTCGTAAGATCTTCCAAGACAAGTAGGGCTATCCTTAAATGGTATCTTCACAATCAACCGACCATCTTTATTTCGAGAAACTGTTTCATTAAAAATTTGCTCACATTTGCGTTGCTCAGGAGTCCAAGTGCATGCGACAGAGACTTCATCGAGTTTCCATAATCTCTCCAGTTTACTATCTAGCGAGTCATCACATGTAAGCAAGCATCTTGGTACTTGGACACTACCTGATTCTAGATATCTACCAGACACTACCCAGCCTAATAACGTTTTTTGCAAAATTGGTAAGTTTTTACCAAGTTTTATTTGACCCACAGATAAAATGCTGAAAAAGCTTTCTGTTCCCAAAAGAAGGTCGATTCGATTTGATTTAAAAAATTCTTTATCAGCAAGCTCAGCATTAGGTGGTAGGTTCCAAGATGAAATATCTATTTCAGATTCTGGTTGATAAGCTATATGAGATGTTACACAAAAAGTTGACGGGAGTTCAAATCCAGTGAAGCACGATTTAATTGTTGTAGAAGTTTTATATTTTATATTTGTTGAGGCATTTCCGATACTACGAATTTCAAGATTTTGTTTATCTCTGCCCAAATTTAGTTTTGGGAGAATTCATCAGTTATAAAATTAACTTGTGAACAAGAATCCAACAAGGCTCTTCCTAACTTGAAACAACCTGAAGAGTCACGAACCAAATCCATTGCGGTTGCTAAAATAATATGATCTGTCATGGAGTTGTTTAGGTGTGTATGCACTGCTGCCTCTCTTGAAGATGAAGCAGTTACAGCAGTAGACGATGTGTTGTGTTGAGGTGCAGGTCGTGTATACGACCTTGAATTAATTGTAGGTAAAGTTGCTATGCCACGATGTAGCAAACTATTATGCCTTTGTGAACAAGTTCGACAATTGTGTTTAGAGGGACATTTGGGCAACTGATGTCCTTTCGAAAGGCAGTTAATGCAAATACCCAATCTTTTTACTGTTTCGAACCGCTGAACTACATCCAAATACTTAAATTGGTCACAGTTTTGAATTTTATGGTCTGTGCTTAGGCATAAAGCACAAGTTGAACTTGAACATGAAAAAGAATAGTTATGATGCTTTTTGTTCTGTTTATGTATGGTGGGTCTTTCAATGGAGCTAGTATGAAGTGATTCCAAATATTGACAATGTCTTTCCAAAATTGTGGTGCAATCGCCCCATGAAGGTAGGTTTTTAAAGTCCAATGATTCCTTCCATTTTCTTTTGGTCTCATCATCAACCTTCTGCAGAACTAAATATATAAGCATGGCCTGTGTTATTTGCTCATTGGTACCTAAAGTCTGAAGGGAACCATAAAGAGCAGAGAAATTATCCAACAAACTTCTCAGTTGATCAGCATTTGGCTTTGAAATTGAAGGTAAGTCGAAAAGAGATGAAATATTTTCCAGGAAAATCAACGTAGAGTTATCATAACGAGCCTTAAGTCTCTCCGAAGCCTTTGGATAATTTTCACTTGTAACTGGAAAGGCTTTGATTGTTTCAAGTGCTTGACCGTGAAGACAATTTAAAAGATGGTTGAATTTCTCAATGTTAGACAAACTATATTCCCTATCAATAATTTGACTAAAAGATGTTATAAAATTTTTATACTCAGCATACTTGCCACTAAATGAAGGCAATTTAAGTTTCGGCAACTTGGAGCTAGACATAGGCACTATATGACTGGATTCTGATAGAGAAGTATTATGATCTACATCCCCTAATTGTGACTGAATAGCTACTTTTGTCTTTATGTAAAGGTCTTCTAATTCAGCACGCGCACCATCATCAGAATCATGCTTCTCAATTTGAGTTTGTATGCTAAGAGCTTGCTTAAAATACGATTCAAGGATTTCTAATCGACATTTCAATTCTGCTACAGAAAGGGCTTTCCCTTCCCCTCGCCCATTGTTTTCAATAATATTCTTTATGCGTGAAATGTTCTTTTTAGTACTAGCTCGCTGCTGCTTCAATTCTTCTAAAGTCATGATGAACAGCGATGTATGCGTTGACACCTAATAAGATGAAATTATTTTGTAATAGCAGCAACGACGATAGCAATATCTATCTGCACAAGCAAAAATAAAAAATAAAGCTGTAATTCGGCAGCAAAGTCGGCACCAACGAGGTTAAAGTGACAAGATAGATATGCAGAGTAATGCAAAGATATGCGTTGGTTGCAATATGACTTAAATGTAGCGACGAAAAGTGATCGTAAATAATTGAACGCAGCGACGGCAGTATGATGCGTCGGGAACAAGCAAAATAAATCCAACGACAACAGCAAGCTATGCGTCGAGCAATCAAAAAACGAAATGATCGCTACGTTAGTTGCAATGCAATATAATGTAGCGACGGCAGTAGCTTCGACAGGAAGCAAAAGAACGAAATGATCGTGATGTATTATACGTTAATTACAATGCGATGTTAATGCAGCGATGGTAGTATGATCCATCAACAGCAAGCAATTGAGCGAAATGATCACAACGTGTTATGCGTTAGTTGTTATGCGATGTTATTGCAGCGACGGCAGTATGATGCGGCGACAGCAAGCAATCGAACGAAATGATCGCAACGTGTTATGCGTTAGTTGCAATGCGGTGTAAATGCAGCGACGGCGGTATGATGCGTCGACAGCAATCAATCGAACGAAATGATCGCAACGTGTTATGCGTTAGTTGCAATGCGATGTTATTGCAGCGACGGCGGTATGATGCGTCGACAGCAAGCAAATGAACGAAATGATCGCAACGTGTTATGCGTTAGTTGCAATGCGATGTTATTGCAGCGACGGCGGTATGATGCGTCGACAGCAAGCAAATGAAACGAAATGATCGCAACGTTTTATGCGTTAGTTGCAATGCGATGTAAATGCAGCGACGGCGGTATGGTGCGTCGACAGCATATAATGCGATAAAATTGATTTTTTAGTTTAAATATATATTTATTTAAAATACACTAAAATTTTTTAAGTTACATACAAATTACCAAACTCCATCCAAGAGTTTAACAGGTAGTCAGCACTGTAGATGAAGCACCAAACTCGCGATTCTGGCGATTCTTGCAAGCAGCAGCTATGGTGTAACAGGGCAGCGATACGATGGCAGCAGTTATGGGTAATAAGGCAGCGATTCGATGGCAGCAATTATGGTGTAACAAGGCAGCGACGGTAGCAGCTATGGTCAAACACAGCAGCAATGGTAGCAATATGGTGACCGACAGCTATTAAGTTACTTTTTCTTTCTTTTTGTTTCGAAAACGAAGTAGAAATTTTTGTTTCAAAAATCCATAATTTTTGTTAAAATTGAATAAACTTTTATTTAATTTAGGTCGTGCACCACGTTGGGCGCCAAAAAATGTAGAAACAGAAGAGTTTTTCTGCTTACATTGACTAAGAAGACTTACTTAAGCCGAGTTAAAATAAAGACGACTGATTTGTTTCGTTATAAAACTTTAACTAGCTTAGAATTTTATTATAGCTGCTACAATACGGTTCATGTTTCAGTATGTATACTTATATACGAGTACATTGTATTACGTTATATTTGGTTTAACATAAAATAAATACTTCTGCCAGTGGTGGTACATTTGATGCTTTAACAGGGTCTCCAGTACAAAAGTTGATAAAAAATGCACAAAAATGCATTTCGGGGGACGCAAAAATTGGTTCAAATAAAAAAAAAAGTATACCAATCGAAAGGATTTTTCATGTACTATTTAATTTTGGTACCGGAAGTGGGGGTTAGATTTTTCCCATACAAGTAGATACACTCTAATATACATTGATATACTTAAAAAAAATATAAATAATTTTTTTATTTTTTTCAAAATCCATATATTCCTTTACAATTTTTAACAGATTTCAATCATGTGGGTTGCATGGTCGCAGAGTGCAGATGACGCGCATTTCCTGTGCACATCTTAGTTTTGATATAAAATACTCCCATACCAAGTTTTATCCTTGTAGGTCATATGTTAACCTTTCTATGGTATTTTCAATATTGTGGGTTGCATGGCAGGTGGGCGTGTTCATGGGTGGATGACAACCATTTTATATACATATCTTAATTCTGATATAAAATGCTCACATACCAATTTTTATCTTTGTAAAGGGTGTTTTTTTAAGAGCTTGCTGATTTGAAAATTAAATAAAACACATGCCAATTTATGAAATGGCCAAAAAATTTTTTATTTGGCAGATAATTTCTTAGCATTTAACAATTAAATACAATTTCGGGCATATGGCCACCACGACTATTTTGCACAAAGGTCATTCTGGAGGTCCAATTTTCGACCACCTTTTCAAGCATTTGAGGGCGTATTTCAGCAATGACACGTTGAAAATTGGTTTCCAAAGCGTCAATCGTTGCTGGTTTATCCACATAAACCAATGACTTCACGAATCCCCACAAAAAATAATCAAGTGGCGTCAAATCACACGAACGCGGAGGCCAATTCACCGGTCCATTTTTCGAAATAATGTTGTCGTTGAAATGTTCTTTCAATAAGTCGATTGTTTCGCCCGCAGTATGACAAGTGGCACCATCCTGTTGAAACCACATTTCGTCCACATCCATATCTTGAGGATTTGGCTACAAAAATTCATTGATCATGGTTCTGTATCGATTTCCATTCACGGTAACGCGTCGTCCTTCCTCATTTTTAAAGAAATAAGGACCGATGATTACAACAGCCCATAGACGCACCAAACAGTATAAAAGAGTGAATGTAGACCGAAATTGGGTAATTACGTTCTTTATGGTGGTCTCAGACAGACGATTATGTGCAATATAAAATTCACGAAGTGCTCTATAAACAACATTTTTCAAAATCGTCTCAAGTCGACTCAAAACCTCCAAGTGGTGTCTACTGGAAACGGCAAACTAACACTCGCTTATTATTATTATTTCATAATATTATTATTTATTTATTATTGTAAGTACACTAAGAACTTAGTTCTTTTAAGGTACAAAGAAAATTTCACATGTTAAATACAAAAGTTATCATTCTTTTACAAATATTATATGAAGTTAAATTGATGAAAAAAACTATTTAAAACTAGATACAAAATCATATTACAAACTTAAAGGTTTTGACAAATGAGTAAAGTTAAAGATATAAATGAGGAAAAGTATAGAAAGAAGGGTATAAATTTGAGAATGAGAAAAACAGAGGAATTCATTTTATTTAAGAACTGCGCAAATTTTATTAGGAGTAATGCTTTAAGATGACTTGTTTGAAGTTTGCTTCTCCGATTCATTTAAAGAAATAACATCTGAAACGAAATTAAAGTCTCCGCAAGCGCTTATTAGTGGTTCATTTTGTAAGAAACTACAAAAGTTCATAAAAAGTAGCTCAAAAGACCTTCTAGGAAGAGAAACATTAAAGTAAATTTTACTAAGTAAATATGGCTTGTTAACATATCCATGTAAAAGTTTTATAATCCAACTAACATGTAGCATAATTCTCCTATTTTTTAAAGAAAGAAGATTAATATTAATAAGCTGCAATAGATATTCATAAGAAGGTATATTAAAGTTTGAATCACAATATAGATAGCGTAAGCAGAATAGAAGAAATTGCTTTTGAACAGATTCTATATCGTCAATGTAACACCCATAACGAGGGCACCAAACAATTGAAGCGTATTCTAGAATGGGCCTTACTAACGATGTGAAACTCTTAAGATCATCGTTTGTGAGGAACTGAAATTTGGGACAAATTTCAGCCCACATGAAAGTTCAACAACAACAACAGCCGCTACAACAACAACCACAACAACTACAATAGTTTACTTTTTACAACAACAATCTTAAACAACAACACCAACAACAACAACACCAACAACAACAACAACAACAACAACAACAACAACAACATCAACAATATTTTATTTCCGACAACAACAACTTTAAACAACAACAACAACAACAACTACAACAACAATAGTTCAATTCTAGCACAAACAACAACAACTATGACAACAACAACAACAACAACAACAACAACAACAACAACAACAACAACAACAACAACAGCGGGCACATGAAGAAGAAATAGTAGCAGGCTTTGAACAATCACAAGCCAAGCAGCAACAACAACAACAGCGGTGCAATAAAATATAAACAAACACAAAACCAAGAACAATAACAACAACAACTGCATAGCAGACAAACAAAAACACATAACTACAAGAATTGCACACGCCACCAAACAACGGTATGTAATGCAGGCACACACAATTAGAACAACAATGTTAAACACGCGCCGAAATATGAACAACAACAAAGCCACAGCACAATAACAACAACGCAGGCGAGCCAAAGCTTGAGACTAAGCTAAGAAGTAAACACGCGGCTTAAGGACAACAACAAGAAACTGGTGCACAGTTAGATGTGCAGAAACATTTGATGAAAAATTGCACAAACAAGATCCCGTTAGCAAATGCAGCGATTTTTGTGCTATAAAAAGGGAGGCTGAAGACAGAATCGATCTCTTTGATCGCTGATCGTGAAAGGTAAGACATCCCTTCCCATCCCTTTATTCCGGGTTTCGAGCTTTTCTAAGCGGTTACCCTAGTAGAATTTGAATATTATTTATAAGATCGGGTTTCGAGCTTTTCTAAGCGGTTACCCTAGTAGAACTAGAGAAAACTGTATGTTTCGGGTTTCGAGCTTTTCTAAGCGGTTACCCTAGTAGAACTAGAGAAAACTGTATGTTTCGGGTTTCGAGCTTTTCTAAGCGATTACCCTAGTAGAACTAGAGAAAACTGTATGTTTCGGGTTTCGAGCTTTTCTAAGCGGTTACCCTAGTAGAACTAGCGAAAAATGTATGTTTCGGGTTTCGAGCTTTTCTAAGCGGTTACCCTAGTAGAACTAGAGAAAAACTGTATGTTTCGGGTTTCGAGCTTTTCTAAGCGGTCACCCTAGTAGAACTAGAGAAAACTGTATGTTTCGGGTTTCGAGCTTTTCTAAGCGGTTACCCTAGTAGAACTAGAGAACACTGTATGTTTCGGGTTTCGAGCTTTTCTAAGCGGTTACCCTTGTAGCACTAGATACATCCTGGAACCTCAAAATCCCACATAACCTCCTAAAATCCCACTTTCACGAGTCAGCAAACGGAGCGGAAGACCGGAGGACCGAGAAAACGCAGGACATCGCAGGACATCTCAGGACATCGCAGGACATCAGGAAAATTAGTAACTATAGTCAAATAATAATAGTTGAATGATAAGCTTAATAATATAAATGAAAATCATAGCATTAATAATAGTGAACTTAAATAATAAATCAGAACTTAACTACTTTTAAAAAAACGCTTTTGGTCTCAAATATATAAATATTTTTGTACAAAACCCTGGGCATCCGGCGAGATATACCCAGGCTAAAAACTTCGTTACAAATGGCGCCCGAGCAGGGACCAAAAGCATAGTGAAAAAGAAAAAAAAAATAACTTTCGGAAAAAAAAACTTGAGTGAAAAAAAAACATTATTGAAAGGACTATAGAAAAAAAAGAGATAAGTGTGGAAAAAAAAAATTAAAATGGTTAAAACAAGGTGGATTTATCATCTCTCCAAGGAGGAACTGCAGGAATATATGAGCGAGGTAAGCTTAGAAGTTCAAGGTACGGCCGATGAATTGCGAAAGCGATTTTCTAGCTGGATAAGCAGCGAAAACAGGACGCTGCAACAGGAACAACGACTACAGGAGTTACAATTAAAGCATGGGCGTAGTACGTCACCTGGACCACAAACGCAGGCTAAGCTGCCAGAATTCAGGGTAATACCGCCGTTAGGAGCTGCACAAGAGGAAATTACGGTGGTAAGTCGTGGAACCACAGGTGGAACCACCTCTTATGCAACTGTTATCGATCAAGTCAGGAAGTGGTCTGCTCGATACGATGGAGGTAGAGACCCCATCGCATTTATTGAAAGAGTGGAGGAGCTTACGGAAGTTTACGGACTAGAGCCAAACATGATCCCAAGAACGATGCCAGAACTGTTGAAGGATAATGCCTTGGCCTGGTACAGGAATACAACGCGGCGGTGGGCGTCATGGGAAAAATTCAAGGAGGAATTTTTGAAATTTTTCCTTCCACATCGGTACTTGGAACGATTAGAGGATGAGATCCGGAGCTGCAAGCAAAAAAGACACGAATTGTTCAAGGAATTCGCAACCAGGATGCAAACACTTACACGCCATGCTCGGTACACGGACGAACAGACATTGGATAGAATCTTTAGAAATAGTTTGGTGGAATACCAGTTCTACATCCGGCTAAGAGATTTTTCCAATCTCAGCGAACTTACCGAGATGGCAGAAGATTTTGAAGCGCTACGAGACACGAAAGAGCCAACCACAGGAGGTCAATCACGCCAGCGAGCAGAGCAGCACCGTATGTTAAACCAGGCATCAGGTAATGACCCTGTGGATGTCCGGACAGCTTGTTTCCGGTGTGGTCAGGATGGTCATCGTAGAAGTCAATGCAGGAATGAGAGGATTGTTTTCTGTTGGAAGTGCGGGAAACGTAACAAGCTGGCATTTGAATGTTGCGATCGGGATTCGGAAAACACTCAGGGATTCCGACAGAGACGAGGATTATCGGGATCCCTTCAACAAAGCGCTCCTCGTACCCAACGCAACCATTAGGGTTTGAGCGAAGCCGCATCTTCGCTAAAGTGGCTCTGGGAGATGAACTAGCAACAGCCACTATAGACACTGGAGCTACAAGAAGCTTTGTGAGCGAGCTATTTGCAAGAACACTTCGAAGACAGGGTGTAAGCATACCTATCAGGACGCAGGTGAGATTGGCAGACGGTACAATAAAAGAAGTCAGGGAGGCGTTAGAAATTGAGGTCAGGCTGGGAACGTCACAATGTTTTTTGGAACTATTGGTCATGCAGGATGTGACAGACAACTTAATTCTGGGAATGGATTTTTTGATGCGCACAGGAGCAACTTTTGCATGTGGTGGTAGCAGCATCACGCTTAGTGAAACAGTCGGGATGGAACACGAAAAGGATCTGGATATGTGTTCTTTGGTGCAGACTAAAGTGGAAGATGAACAAGGCAAACGTAACAGGAAAAATATTACAGGTGAGCAAAACGTGGAGCTCAAAAGCGAGACAGGGGAACAGAAGCAAATAAGAATATTTCTGGAAGATGAATTACGGGAGTTTGAGAAGCTGGATATGTGTTCTTTGGTGCAGACTAAAGTGGAAGATGCACAAGGCAAAAGTAACAGGAAAATTATTACAGGTGAGCAAAACGTGGAGCTCAAAAGCGAGACAGGGGAACAGGAGCAAATAAGAATATTTCTGGAAGATGAATTACGGGAGTTTGAGAAGCTGCGGAATGTGTCGAATATTACCAGTCACAAAATTATTATGAAGCATGATCAGCCAATTAAGCAGCGGTATTTTCCAAAGAACCCAGCAATGCAGGCTATAATAAATAAAGAAGTCGAAGAGCTAATCGAGAAGGGATGCATTGAACCGTCGCATAGCCCGTATAGTGCACCAATAGTTCTGGTAAAGAAAAAGACAGGTCAATGGAGGCTGTGTGTAGACTACAGACAGCTAAATGCGCATTCGGTACCCGATGCATACCCACTACCCAGAATACAGCATATTTTCGACAGGTTATGGAACGCGAAGTACATAAGCAGCTTAGATTTGAAGAATGGCTACTGGCAAATACCCATGGATCCAGCAAGTAAACAGTATACAGCATTTTCTGTACCAGGGAAAGGACTCTTTCAATGGCGCGTCATGCCATTTGGGTTACATTCAGCGCCGGCTACTTTTCAGAGGGCACTCGATCAGGTAATTGGTCCAGAAATGGAACCACATGCTTTCGCATATCTGGATGACATAATTGTGATAGGAGAATCATTTGAGGATCATAGAAAAAATTTAAAGGAAGTCTTCCGGCGGCTAAAGGCCGCAAATCTCAGGCTAAATCCCGAAAAGTGTGAATTTTTCAAGCAGGATCTAAAATATCTAGGACACGTTGTGAGCAAGGATGGAATTCATACGGACCCAGATAAGGTTGCGGCGATTCGAGAACTGAAACCACCAACAAATGTTCGGGAGGTGAGACGGTTTCTTGGCGTTGCATCATGGTATCGACGTTTTGTACCAGACTTTGCAAACATCGTTATACCTCTAACGGGTCTGCTTAAAAAGGGAAAACATTGGAAGTGGAGCGAGGACCATCAACGAGCATTCGAGACTCTAAAGGAAAAACTGACTGAGGCTCCCGTACTGGTATGTCCGGATTTCAAACAGAAGTTTACGTTGCAGACGGATGCGAGCGATTATGGGCTGGGAGTAGTTTTGACACAGGAGTTCGAAGGAAATGAAAAGGTAATTGCATACGCCAGTCGACATTTAAATCAGGCCGAGCGAAATTATTCTCCAACAGAGAAAGAATGTCTAGCTATCGTTTGGGGCGTGAGGAAAATGCGACCGTATTTAGAAGGGTACCAGTTTACGGTAGTGACTGATCATCTATCGCTTAAATGGCTTAATTCGATAGAAAGTCCGTCAGGAAGGATTGCAAGATGGGCGCTGGAGCTGCAACAATACACATTTGATGTTAGGTACAGGAAGGGAAAATTCAACGTGATTGCAGATGCACTCTCACGACAGCCGCAGGAAAATCTACTAAGATTGGAAACAGAATCGCAGGAATGTAGTTGGTACAAGGCCAGGGTGAAAGACACACAAACAAACCCAGAGAAGAACCCAGACTACACCATAGTGGATGGAAAACTGTATCGTCATATACCAGGAAAGACAGGTGACGAAGATTGCGCATCATGGAAATTTTGCGTACCCAAGAATCAACGAACTAGAGTCCTTGAAGAGAATCACGACAGTCCGTGCGCCGGACATATGGGAATAAGGAAAACAATTTTCCGCATAAGCAATCGCTACTACTGGCCAGGGATGTGGCGGGATATCAGGAATTATGTTCGAAGATGCGTATCATGTCAAAAGTTCAAACCAATGCAAGAGAAAGCAGCTGGAAAGATGTTTACGCAGATCGCAGATGAACCATGGTCAATTTTGTGTGCAGACTTTGTGGGACCACTCCCGCGCTCTACTCACGGAAATACAATGCTGGTCGTGTTCTTCGATAAGTTCTCAAAATGGACAGAAATAGTGCCCCTACGGAGAGCAACAGGTGACACGCTGAAAAAGGCATTTCACGAACGAATCCTAGCACGATACGGAGTACCAAAAGTATTAGTCACAGACAATGGAACACAGTTCTGCAGCAAGCCGTTTCAAAAATATCTACAGGACCTAGGAGTTCGACAACAGTTTACAGCACCCTATACACCGCAAGAGAACCCCACAGAACGAGCAAATAGAAACGTGAAAAGAATCATCGCACAACTCACTGGAACGGATCAGAAGAAATGGGACAGTCTTCTTCCCGAGATATCGTTGGCGCTGAACACAGGAGTCTCAGATACGACAGGATTTAGTCCAGCTTTCTTGACGCAAGGCAGAGAACCCAGGTTACCTAAGGCCCTTTATGACGAGCAAGCACTTGGCACAGGTAGCAGAGCGCAAACACCAGATGAAAGACACACAAGATTACAGGAAGTGTTTCAAATTGTCCGTCGGAACCTCGAACGAGCAGATCAGGATCAAGCAAGACACTACAATCTGCGACGAAGATCTTGGAAACCGGAAATAGGACAAGAGGTACTGGTCAAGCAACATCATCTGTCTAAAGCTGTGGACCAATTTAATGCTAAGCTAGCACCAAAATTCGATGGACCGTATCGCGTAATGGGATTTACATCACCGGTAATAGTCCAGCTGAAGAAGGATGGAGAAGATCGAGTAAGGACAACACACGTGGGCGAAGTCAAAGAATTCCATCCAAATAATAGCGAAGAAGCTGCAGCACAAGATGGAAACCAGTCAGGATCTCGGCGAGAGAATTCCCGACCATAAATGTTATAGTCATATTCTTGATCGTGTTTGTTCAGTAGAGGTAGAAGTAATTGTCGTTAAAACCTATTAATTAAAGTCCTTATTTAGAAAACACACAAGGGAACTGGCAACGAAACTGGAAACGGCACGGCAAATGAAACAAATTTGGAAACGACACTGGCGACAAAAAAGGCAATGCGAAGGAACCTGGTAACAAAACAAACAAGGAAACTGGAAACGACACGGCAAATGAAACAAATCAGGAAACGACACTGGCAACGAAAATGGCAATACAAAGGAACGTGGTAACGAAACAAACAAGGGAAATGGCAACGACACGGCAAAAGAAACCTTCAACAAATCTGGAAACGACACTGGCAACAACAATAGAGACGAGAAGTAAACTGGAAACAAAATAGACTACGAAGCAGTCACAGGAACCACCACCAGGACATTGTTTTCGATTCGTGGACGTGGTGGAGTTGAACGGGCCGAAAGAGGTTTGGCTGCCAGACCATATCCGCCGCGGAATATCGGAGCGAGTGGGTGATATGTATTGTACCAAGAGGACGCAGAGGCTGAATTTCCTGATGGGACCTTTTTGGGTGAAAGTGTCCAAGTCGGGCATAACAATGCTTCCTCACCCCGGAAGTACAGGGGGGATGTGAGGAACTGAAATTTGGGACAAATTTCAGCCCACATGAAAGTTCAACAACAACAACAGCCGCTACAACAACAACCACAACAACTACAATAGTTTACTTTTTACAACAACAATCTTAACAATCTTAAACAACACCAACAACAACAACAACAACAACAACATCAATATTTTATTTCCAACAACAACAACTTTAAACAACAACAACAACATCAACAATATTTTATTTCCAACAACAACAACTTTAAACAACAACAATAGTTCAATTCTAGCACAAACAACAACAACTATGACAACAACAACAACAACAACAACAACAACAACAACAACAACAACAACAACAACAACAACAACAGCGGGCACATGAAGAAGAAATAGTAGCAGGCTTTGAACAATCACAAGCCAAGCAGCAACAACAACAACAGCGGTGCAATAAAATATAAACAAACACAAAACCAAGAACAATAACAACAACAACTGCATAGCAGACAAACAAAAACACATAACTACAAGAATTGCACACGCCACCAAACAACGGTATGTAATGCAGGCACACACAATTAGAACAACAATGTTAAACACGCGCCGAAATATGAACAACAACAAAGCCACAGCACAATAACAACAACGCAGGCGAGCCAAAGCTTGAGACTAAGCTAAGAAGTAAACACGCGGCTTAAGGACAACAACAAGAAACTGGTGCACAGTTAGATGTGCAGAAACATTTGATGAAAAATTGCACAAACAAGATCCCGTTAGCAAATGCAGCGATTTTTGTGCTATAAAAAGGGAGGCTGAAGACAGAATCGATCTCTTTGATCGCTGATCGTGAAAGGTAAGACATCCCTTCCTATCCCTTTATTCCGGGTTTCGAGCTTTTCTAAGCGGTTACCCTAGTAGAATTTGAATATTATTTATAAGATCGGGTTTCGAGCTTTTCTAAGCGGTTACCCTAGTAGAACTAGAGAAAACTGTATGTTTCGGGTTTCGAGCTTTTCTAAGCGGTTACCCTAGTAGAACTAGAGAAAACTGTATGTTTCGGGTTTCGAGCTTTTCTAAGCGATTACCCTAGTAGAACAAGAGAAACCTGTATGTTTCGGGTTTCGAGCTTTTCTAAGCGGTTACCCTAGTAGAACTAGAGAAAACTGTATGTTTCGGGTTTCGAGCTTTTCTAAGCGGTTACCCTAGTAGAACTAGAGAAAACTGTATGTTTCGGGTTTCGAGCTTTTCTAAGCGGTTACCCTAGTAGCACTAGATACATCCTGGAACCTCAAAATCCCACATAACCTCCTAAAATCCCACTTTCACGAGTCAGCAAACGGAGCGGAAGACCGGAGGACCGAGAAAACGCAGGACATCGCAGGACATCTCAGGACATCGCAGGACATCAGGAAAATTAGTAACTATAGTCAAATAATAATAGTTGAATGATAAGCTTAATAATATAAATGAAAATCATAGCTTTAATAATAGTGAACTTAAATAATAAATCAGAACTTAACTACTTTTAAAAAAACGCTTTTGGTCTCAAATATATAAATATTTTTGTACAGAACCCTGGGCATCCGGCGAGATATACCCAGGCTAAAAACTTCGTTACACGTTTAATAAATCCAAGAGAACTATTAGCTCTGCTAATAGATTTATTAATGTGAATGTTTAAGCGAAGTTTGGTGTCCATAGTTTCTCTGAGATCAACGAAAACCTCTAAGAACTCAAGTGTATAGTCAACTATTTTGTAATAATTTCGAGAAGGTTGCCTCCGAGAAAAAGTCATGTGTTAACACTTCTTCAAGTTGAGCTCCATGCAGTTAATTTCGCACCAGTTACAAAGATGGTCAAGATCGGTTTGAAGGAAAAAAGCGTCGTGCTCTTTTTGATAAGAAAAAAAAGTTTAACATCATCAGCGTATAGCAAAATTTTACTATGCTTTACCACAGATGGTAAATCATTTACATAAAGTAAAAACAATAAAGGACCAAGATGGCTTCCTTGAGGTACACTAGAAGTAACAAGAAACTCATCAGAATTTACGAGGTTAAATATAACGCTTTGCGTTCTATTTAATAAATATGATTCAATCCACCGCACCAAATGCGTTGGAAAACCAAGAAGGGACAGTTTTATAACTAACAGCTTATGATTTACAACATCGAAGGCTTTACTAAAGTCTGTATATAAAAAAATCTGTTTGTAGACCTTTTCCAAAATTTTCTACAGTTTTAGATGTAAATTCTAGAAGGTTAGTAACAGTAGATTTCCCAGATAAGAATCCATGTTGGAATGGAGATATTAAAGATTTAACGCTATGTGATAATTGTGAGGTTACAATAGCCTCATAAAGCTTAGGAAGAGCACTGAGCTTTGCAATTCCCCGAAAGTTGTCTATCAAAGATCTATTGCCAGATTTATGAAGCGGAATAATAAAAGAAGATTTCCAAGCCACTGGAAAATAGCAAGATTACAACCATGCTTTAAAAAGCATAGTAATTGGAACTACAAGTTCTTCACAGCAATATTTCAATATACATGAAGGAATATTGTCAGGCCCACTTTTATAAGATGTCTTAAGATTTTTCAAGTAGGTTGAAACCGTGTTAATATCAATTATTGGAGAAAAAATATCGCCAAACAAGCAAATTAAATTAACTAATGCATATACAAACATAATTAAAATTTTACCTTTAAAAAAAAAGTTTAACAGAAAAATTTAAAAATTTACTAACGATACGATAATAATGGCAGAAAATTTGTTTATTGAGTCACTTTAAAAAAAATAGAAAATTTATTTTCAAACGCTTAGTCTACATGGGTTCAAATATGGCTTTAGGTAAACTTTCAGTGTTTCAGCACAGCAGCAGGAGACATAATTGTCGTACAATGCATAGGTCACTGAAGGTAATTTCCTATGAAAGAGAGACATTTTAAATATTAAGCCTGTCATTTATAACAACTCGCTTCTTTTACTCAATAAATTGAAGCTGGGTCTTAAACCATATGTATATTTTCAAAGTTTTAAGGTTATTCTTTCTTAAAGCTGGGTATTTGTTAAACAGTTTCTCAATAAATTATAAGTTAAGAATTAACGCTCAGAACCTTGCCTCTGTGCCTCAGCATGCACTTCAGTTTGGTTTGCAGTTCTATACTTGCCTCTGCGCTAACCAAAGGATAAATTAAGTAAAACCAAAATTGTTCACAACTTTTCAAGAAAAACTAGTCCTTAACGCATTTTAGCACTAATGCTTGTTCCTGAATGCTCTCAGGAAGTAGCATAGATAGATAGATATGTTTTCGGTGAGTTTATACAGCTCTGACACTGCGGCTTTATGTGATGCCTATTGTGTAAAACCTTTTTGTTTAAAGCAGTTCAATTGCTTAAGTTTTTTTCAGAAAACATATTAAGGGTATTCACAAGGTGTGCTATCACGTCTTTTTGTCTTGTTCTAAAATATTACAATGGTTTAAAATTGCTGACGTTTCCTTCCATACAAAAACCTGCTAAAATATTACAATACTGAAACCTATGTTTATTGTGGTGTCGTATTTTTTATTTACTTGAGTCAGCCATTATTACGTTCAATATTTGGTTTTCGCATAGCTTTTAGCTTTCATTTATATATATCGCTTTCTTTTGGCATTGTGATGATAAAAATTGTTTTTGCTTATTTCGCATCAGCTGATTGAAAGTTGAAATAACACACTGAACTTAAAAAGGGGTTGTTCACATCAATTATATTTTTTTCATGTTAAAAATTCAAGACATATGACTTAAGAGACCTTGTGAATACCCTAATTATATTTTCGAGGCTTAGATGTCTTTGTGTGACTATTTCGCTACCTAGGTTTCTCTTCTTTATATGGAGAAATGCTGCACATTCAGTGAGAATAATAGCGTTTTCTTTTCTCAACAAAATATTCTGCCCTCTGAAGATGCAGATTTTTTTCAATTTTGACCTGAACCCAAAGAATTCTGACTTTTTTTTAGCTGGGAATTTTTTTTTAAGGTTTTCGAGTTGGCACCCTTTTTGAAAAACTTCAAAAGAATTAAAGATAAAAAAATTTTAAAACTTCAAATTCAAACATTTTTTTCCCGCTAAAAATATTTTTTTTTTTTCATAGAATAATTTTGACGTTTCCCGTAGAAGAGTTCAATATTTTCTTTACTGTCAATGGCCCAAAATACACTGTAGTTTTCAGTCTGCTAGAAACCGGTTTTCTTTGGCAAGGGAGGTGAGGCAGGCGACGTGAGGTGCGTGAAATTTCACTCACCGAAAAAGCTGTAGTGACTATTGACTGATACGCACACATAAAAAATTCTTTGACAACTCTCACAGTTCAGAAAATTTACGAAACTAATACAATCAAACAATGTTCATGTATACAAGAAAAAACTGGTTTCACGCAGACTGACCACTACAGTGTGTTTTTGAATGACTGACTGCTCACGCAGACTGAGCACTACAGTGTATTTTGGGCCAATGGTAAAGTTTACTATTTTCCACATATGTGTGGAACTATTTTGTTTATTCAGTTGGTAGCATTTCAGGTCAGAATTTTTCGAACCGTCGAAGTGGAGAGGGCAGAAATTCTGCATTTTTTCTACTTATAAGGTCAAAATTTTCGAGAAATGAACACGATTCAATTTCATAGGTCAGAATTTTATTTGAGAAAAGAACGAAAAAATCCAAAAAAATCAAACAGGGCAGAAAAAATTCAAAATTTTTTTGAGAAAAGAAAACGCTATAAATTTGGAGGTTTCTTCATCCTCGAGGCATAGTCTACAGAGTGAATCAGTGGCGAGATTTATTTTTTGAAGATGTTTCTTTAGTTTAGTCCAGTTATTAATCCGGTCATCGCCTTTAAGTCTTTTTTCCTTAAGTTGATAAGGAATTTCGATTCTTTTTGGCGAAGGTTCTGGGAATATTAGTTTAACGCATATCTGTCCTAAACAGTTCTTCCAAGAATCTTGAGATTCGCGGAATGAGGTTGTTTTGACGTGCTGCTTGAAGAGATTCTTGCCAACACCGAAGAATGCGTCCGGTCCTGTAAATGAGGATTCTGCTCCCTGTTTGACTGGAGGGTCTGCTTTCTCGTTCCCGTCAAAGCCACAGTGGGCAGGAATCCACTGTAGGGTAATTTTGTTGTTATGTGCAGCCAGTTCGTTAAATACGTTGACAGTCTCTAACACTAGCTTGGATTTGATAATGCGTGATGTCAGAGCTCTAAGGGCAGCTTGACTGGGAGAAGACGAAAATCGTTTTGCCCCTAATATTATTCAGACAGTTCAGTCTGATACTTCTATTAATGGCAAGGATTTCCGCTTGAAAGATTATGGAGAGCTAACCTGCACTGTAGAAGTGGCTCTCATTAGTGTCTTCCAAAGACCAGTCTGGATAACTCTGCTAAGTGTCGTCATAATCCACCTGCTTATAACTGGTGGCATGTTAAGGTTGTTTAGTGCCATTCTCGTCGACTCATATGACGTATTATTGAAGGCTCTTTCGATGTCAAGGAAAGCGACAATACATATTTCCTTGCAGTCGATAGATTTTTCAATAGAGCTGACTCTGTTGATTTACCCGCTTGATAGGCATGTTGTGCCTTACAAAGTGGATACATTGACAAGGCATTCTTCCTAATGTATTTGTCAATAATTTTCTCCATGCTTTTCAGTATGAAGGACATAAGGCTGATGGGTCTGAAAGATTTTGGATTACTCTCCGAGCTTCTGCCAGCCTTAGGAAGGTATTTTACTATCACTTTCCTCCAAGCTCCAGGTATATAGGCATAGGCTAAACTGCAGCTGAATTGTTTTGATAGTAGGGTGTTAGATGTTCTGAACCTTGTTGCAGAAGAGCTGGAAAAATACCATCTCCACCAGCAGATTTGAGGAGTTTGAAGGACTTAATGCCCAATTAACTTGATTTGATTAAACGGTTTGAGTGGGGACCGCTCTGAATCACGGAGCCCGGGAAGTGAGTTTTGAGAAGGAGTTCTAGGATATCCTTCTTGGTTTTTGTCTGGTCACCATTCTCATGTACTAGACTACCTTAGGATTGTGATCTGACAGTAGCTAAGATCTTCTGAAGGCGACAGCTCGTACGAACATCCTTGATGGAACGACTGAAGTTCCTGAATGAGTCCTTTTTAGCCTTCTTAATCTCTATGTTGTAGTTGGTGAGAGATCGGGAGTAGGATTGCCAGTCATTATTGCGCTCAGCTCTATTGAACAGCTTCCTCACTCCTTTTCTGAGATCATTGAGGTGGTTGTTCCACCAGGGTGCTTGTCTCTTGAACTTCTTCAGTTTAACGCGACAGTTATCTTCAAAAGATTGGATGATTGGACATAGTCTGCTGAGTATTTCAATTTGCATACGGTATCAATTCTCAGGGGAAGTTTATTGAGGATGACCTGACCAAGCTGCTCTTGGTAAGAGTTCCAGTCAGTGTCTTGTTTTCTGCGAAACTAATTTTTACAGTAGCTGGCTTTATTTCAAGCATATTGTGAGTATGATCTGAACACGAAGGTTCTTTTGAATCATACCAGTCCGCTATTATGTTATTATGAATGGATTTGGTAAGAGTGAGGTCTAGAACCTCTCTTCTGTTTGCGGTAATAAACGTTGGTTCATTTTCAACGTTACATACGTAAAGGTTGTTACAAATAAGAAAGCCTAAAAGGTACTCACCTCTCTGATTTGTGTCTGTGCTGCTAAACGTTGGCATCACAACTCAAGACAACTTCTGTCTTTAGTATGGCTGCGTATTTTAGTAGATCAGCCTTGCGGTCCGGGGGACAAACGGGTTCTCTGATTTGTGTCTGTGCTGCTAAATGTTGGCATCACAACTCAATACAACTTCTGTCTTTAGTATGGCAGCGTATTTAAGTAGATCAGCTATGCGGTCCGGGAGACAAACGGATTCGTCTCTTAAAATCAGTCTCTTAGAGCAAAAAGCAAGAATTGATTTTGAATAGATTCCAATCTCTCGCTATGTGAATCGAACGCAGGATTCCGAATAATGCATACCTATTCTAGAAGTGGGCGTACAAAAGAACAATATAGCGTTTTGGTAACCCATACATTTTTAAACTCGTTTGCGCGTCGTTTTATTAAATCAAGTTGTTTGCTGGCTCTTGATAGAATTTTATCATAATGCATATTAAATCGCAATTTACTATCTAAAACGACTCCAAGATCCAAGAAGTTCTTTCCCAATGAAAGATTTTGTCAATTAAATATAAACCGAAATATTTACTTACTTGCTTACTTAGGTGGCCATGACAACCCGTTGTCGGGCTACGGCCGACTTCATCTGCTCTCGCCAGGCGTCTCTGCTTCGCGTGCGCCGTCTCCAATCTTTTTCACCAAGCGCAGTAAGGGCTTCCTCGGCCTTCCTCGACCATGCCTCAATCCATCGGAGGCATAGTCTTCCTCTTCGTCGTCGGCCCTCGACATTCGCCTCAAACACCTTTTTCGCTAGAGCTTCTATATCCATACGAAAGACATGACCCAGCCAACGAAATCGCTCACTTGTTATACGCTGGTCTAAATAAATTTCATCGTACAGCTCGTACAGTTCGTGGTTCATTCGAATGCGATAGTCGTCGCCAACTCGAACAAGACCAAAGATTTTGCGAAGAGCTCTTCTCTCGGACACCCCAAGAGCGATGCATCTGTTTGCGATACCACACTCAGAAAAAAGCTGCCATGTAAAATAAACGTTTTTTAATGTTATTTTCAATGTAAATCAGAAAATGTGGATTTTACGTAAGAAAATGTTAAGTTAACATGTATTGTGTTGAATTGATAAGAAAAATATCAAATTGATAATGTAATGTTTTACGTTGCAATATCAATTATTAATGTTAAAATAACATTTAAAATGTTTTTAGTTCATCACTTTTTACTGTACAATTGATAGTATTTCATATCCATTTAACATTATAAATGTAGATGTCAACAACAAGCAGATGCAATGTTTATTTAAGAGCTGAGCCGTTCAAACATACAGGTAACCATGGCACACAGGTTAAGAGTGTGGCTTTGGATGCCCGGAGACCAGGTTCGATTCGCACTCGTGGCAAATTATTTTTCAATTCATTTTTTTTTATCTGCATTAATTTACTGATACTTTTTGATAATTTAAGTGTTAAAATAACATTAGTAGATTTCGTAATGTAAAAAGTACATTAGGATAATATCAATTTTAACATTTTTTAATGTCGGACGACTTTTGTCAACTAAAAATGTCAATTTTACGGTTGCTTAATGTACTTTTTTTTCTGAGTGCACCCATACCTCAGCGCCATAGCGAGGCACAGGTATGATGAGCGTCTTGTCGATCGAGAGAGGTCTCTAGAACCTAATTGCTTATTTAGCCCGTAGTAGCATCTATTAACAATTGTTATTATTCGCTTTATCTCCAGGCTGACATTTTTGTTGCTGTTTACGGCGGTGCCAAGGTATGTAAACTTCTTGACAACTTCAAAGTTATATTTGTCTGCTGTAACATGGGAGCCTACACGCCGCGCTTCCCTATTTGCAGACAGCATATACTTTGTTTTACCTTCGTTCACGATCAAACCCACTTTGGCTGCTTCTTTTTCGATAGTGATGAAAGCAGCAGTTACATCTCTCTTGGTTCTGCCGATAATATCGATATCATTAGCATATGCAAGGAGCTGGACACCTTTGTAGAAAATGGTACCATTTCGATGTACCCCTGCCTTTCGTAGGATCCCCTCCATGGTGAAATTGAAGAGATCGCATGATAGCGGGTCGCCTTGTCTGAAACCTCGTTTCGTATCAAAGGTTTCGGCGAGGTCATTACCTACCTTGACGGAGCTGCATGTATTGCTCAACGTCATCCTGCAGAGCCTTATCAGCTTTCAGGTATACCGAACTCAGACATTGTTGCGTTCAGGCAATCCCGAATCGGGCTATCGAACGCAGCTTTGTAATCAACAAAGAGATAATGGGTGTCAATTTGGTTTTCGTGGGTTTTCTCCAGGATTTGACGCAGTGCAAAAATCTGGTCTATGGTGGACTTGCCAGGACGAAAGCCACACTGATAAGGTCCAATCAGTGCACTATGGGATATTTTACCCTATTTTGTGGCCAAAACTCGAAAAGTTGAAGTATCAGCTTGAAACTTGATCCATCACTTAAGTTAGAAGTATTAAGCTTGCCTAACAAAAATATACTTGCAACGCCCACTTTTTATAGGTGGGAGGTATAGAGTTAAAATATCAGCTTTAATTTTGATCCAGCACTTGGGCTCGGATTAGTAAGCTTCCCATAGAAAAATTGACTTGCCACGCCTACTATTTCTACAGGTAGGCGGTAAAAAAATCAATAAATGTTGTAATTTTAAGGTTAGAAATATTTTTTTTTTTTTAATATCGCACAAAATCGCATTATGAGATGTTGTGGCAATAACACATAAATGATTGCTCTATCGATGTATGATGACTTTTTCTTGAACTCTCTTGAACTTTTTTTTTAAACTCTAACTTAAGTTTTCTTTTAAAATTGCACAATATCTCGTAAAGGTCACTTATAATAAATTCACTTTCTATCAAAAACATTCAATTAAATAGAAATTATTAATTGATATATTATTGAACAAACCATCACTAGTTTTCTCCATTTTTAAGTTATCTTTAGTTGCTGTTACATTTTGAGGTATATCCATTTGAACACGATATAAAAAACTACATAAAAAAAGAAATTTTTAACTAATTTCGAAACAACATGTTTGGGATGCACCATAGCAGTGGTAAAACACAGTATCGAAGAACAGAGTTTACATTTGTATGCTTTGGAGTATTCCCTGCTAGATAAAACCAAAAATAGAAAAAAATCAAACAAGTTGAAAAATTGACTTTTGGTGCCCCTCATTTGGCCCCTCAAAATGGGGCCAAATTTCCCAATGTGCAGTGTTTTGGTGTGCGGCTTCAATCTTTCACACAATACGCTTGAAAGAACCTTGCATGCGATGGAAATATGACTGATACTTCGGTAGTTGGCGCAGATTGTCGGGTCACTTTTCTTAAGTATAGGACAAAGAACTGAGATTCCAATCGTCGGGTATGCTTCCGCTAGCCATATTTTGGTGATGAGTTGATGCATGCTCCTTATCAATTCACCGCCGCCGGTTTTAAACAAATTCAGGAGCCAGGCCGTCAGCACCTGTGGCTTTGTTGTTTTTGAATCGCTGGATAGCAACTTTAAACTCGTCATGGATAGGTGGTGGAATTTCCACACCATCATCGTAGATCGGTGGTGGCGGACTGCATTCTCAAAGGCCAATTGCAAGCAGATTGGAAAAATGCTGTCTCCATAATTTCAATGCGCACTGCGAATCTGTAACCAGATCACCATTCTCATCTCTACAAGTGGATGCTCTCGGCTTGAAGCCTTGGTTTAGACGCTTTACCTGCTGGTATATTTTTCGAGCATCCTTCTTGCCCTGGCTGCTGTCGCGACGCGACACTCCTGGTCATACCATTAGTTGCGAGATTGCGAGCGCCGAAAATCAATGACTTCTGCAGCAGCAGTGCGAATGGAGTGGGATATATGCGCCCAAAGTCCGCCAGCGTCGTCGAGGCAAGAGTAAGGTTGGTTGAGCTTAACCGAGAGTTGAGCGGAGTAGGACTGGGCTGTCCGTTGTGATAGCAGCTTATCGACGTTAACCTTTTTTTGCATGCCTGTGCGTATATTCTTCGCATTGCACAATTACATGCGGATCATGGCTGCAACAAGACAGTGGAGGCAAAGGTGCTTTATTTTCCGACCTACGCGTTAAAATCGCCGAGAACTATTTTCACGCCATGGGTCAAGCAGAGATCATACACGTTCTCTAGGCTCGCGTAGAAGGTGTCCTTGACAGCATCGTCAGTTTCCACCCAAATTATGTTATTGTCACAACTTTTATTGTCATATAAATAAATTGGGTTATTGTAATATAATTTTTTATTTTCCATTTTTATTGTTCGTAAGAATCAAATCAAGTCTTTTGCGAAAGAAAAGATAAGAACGAACAGGCTGCAATAAAAACAGGTAGGCTCACGACTGAGAGTGAAACCGTCACAGCAAAACACCTGATTTCGACACTTATGGCGATAAGAAAAAGAGCAGAGTCAGTCGTGAGCCTACCTGTTTTTATTATACCATGTTAACATAAGTATTTCGTTTTTTGACAGTTTCGGCGGTCACGCTCTCAGTCGTGGACCTACCAAAGTTTTATTGTACCATATCTGCAGCGCTTTTGAGCTGTATAAAAGCAAACGTTTTCTCGCATTATACCTAAAAACGTGGCAAACCAACGAACGCACAATTTGGTTTGCCAAAATTTTAACGAAAGAAAATAATAAAAATTAAGAGAAACTTCAAAATAAAATGAGTAAAAGACTGCGAGAATTCCAGTATCAAACGACATAATTTTTTTCTGCTACGTGTGCGGTGAATTTACTTTCGAAAAGAATCGACTCAATTTCACGAATTTACTGTAAATGTTCTATCTTCAGTAGTTTGGTATTGCGGCTAAGAACATTGGTGAATCTTGGATGTCAAGTATTTTGTGTAAATCGTGCAAGTTAATATTATCTTGCTATTATCTTAAAAAAAAAAAAACAAATTGGCCATTTCAGCCCTTGACAGGACTTTGACCGAGCTTCTTATGATCAATTGTGTTGTGTGTGTTTTTGAATGTTTGCACACAATTGACCGAGAACTGGACCTACATGTTTTATGCCGACTCCGAACGGCTCATTTTCTCAAGAAGCTTTACATGGCATTATTTACTCTCTGAGGTTTGCCATTGTCTGCAGAGAGGTGGTGACCGATCAGAAAAATTTGTTATTAAAAAAAATTTTTCGCCGCGGCTGGGGATCGAACCCGGGCTCCGAGCATGCTGAGCCACACACTTAACCTGCATGCCACGGTCACTACAATCTGAATGAAGCTCGGGTAAAAAACGATACATGAAATTTGATGTTCCGATGATCTGGAGACAACCGTTTTGCCACCTAAACGATTGCTATTTTTGTCTGGTCAAAGTGGCTGGCGTTGGAAGACACAAACGACTGATATACGCCACTGTTCCGACCGTTTCATCATATTGCCAGTATCTCATTCTGTCATTCTGATGATGTTCCATATCCTACTTGTCCCGATTCAACACGTGAAAACAATCGAAAATCCGTAGATTCAGTGGAGCCAGAAGGAATCACAGGTGGTAGTACTTTTATAACTGAAAGCAAAACTCACGTTTTATCGCAAGCACAACTGAATTATTGGATAAGAGACTTGGAACTGTCAAAGGAAAAATCGGAATTACATACTTCGCGTATGCAACAATTCAACTTTTAGAGACCCGATGTTAAGGTGGCATACTACAGAAATTGTGAAAAACCGTTTGCTATACACTTTACTAAGAAGGACAATATCTGCTATTGCGAAGACATTCCTGCTTACTTTATACCTTCGGTCAGCCGTGCATTCCCAAAGAGTGGCGTTTATTTATTGATGGCAGCAAACTGAGCTTGAAGGCGGTATTATTGCATATAGTGTATAAAACTGATTATTGTGGATGTTTCATAATAAGTTTTATTGTGACTGTCAAAGGTCGATGGCATCGTCATCGACAGCCTGGCAGTTAGTTCAGAAAGAGTTATCAAAGAGAAAGGTTGTTTGCAAAATAATTGTGAAAGAAGTGAAATAAATGTCGGGTTTTTTGAGCTTCGGCTTTTTCCCGACGTAAAACAAACGTCGTTGTGTGTTTTATTTAATTTAATTTAATATTATTCGATACATTTTGGTCATTCGAGCCATATTAAAAGAAAAGCCCTGTGGTTAAAGTGTGTTAAAAGAAAGAAATAAGCAAAAAAAAGGCAATTGGAAGAGAACAAAGGGCTGCAGCGGCACTTGCGCTGCTTCATAAGATTGAGTTTAGGACAGTCTAAGTGTGCGTAAGTGTCCGCGAGTGTAAAGAAAAAAGAAAGAAACAAAAAGTACAGAGTTTTAAAAGCGCTTCGTAAGATTAAACTAAAAAGCTATAAAATGTTAATACTAAACAAATAAATAACAAACTTAAGTAAAAAGGACAATGATAATTAGATAAAAATCAAGGGAAAGAATATTTTGCACGGAAAGTGGACAGACGTTCAGTGTTTAAGCCAGTGCTTGTGCAAAAAATAGGAAAAAATTAGAACATGTATTCATTCATTCAAGCTTATATAAATTTGATTTTGTTCAATTTTGTTCAAAAGAAGGAAATACAGACAAACTTAACTGCTTGTTTCGTTTATATGCAGCTGCAGTGTATATATGCGACAGGTTAAGTCTCGGTAGCAGCGATAACATGTGTATGTGTGTGCGTGTTTTGTGCACAACATGATTTTGGCTGTTTCTGTGGTTATTGTTTTAAATGCACAGTGGCAGCGATTTGGCAGAATTACATAATGTGTGTGTGTATGTTTCGTACTCACTGGAATTTTTTGCTAATGCAGTGACAGTAGTTCCCTACAAGTGTGTGCACATTTTGGACAGTCAGACTGGAAAGGCAAGGGTATAGCTTTAGCACAAAGATGCAAAAATAAGCATACACCATACACAAGAGATGAAAGAATCAAAACAGATTTTGGACAGACAGAGGGGAGAGATAAGGGTATGACTTTAGCACAAAGATGCAAAAATAATCATACACTATAAGCAACACAGAAAAGAAATAAAGCATGCTTTGGACAGAGGGCAGTGTAAAGAAATAAAGAAAATACAAAATAAAAGAAAGAAAATGGAAAGAATATAAGAAATAAAGAAAATAAAAAAGTAAGGAAAAGAAAACCAAAAGAACGACAGAAATAAAGAAAATAAAAAAAAAATCGAAAAAATGAAGGAAAGAAAAATTTGCGACACTACCACAAAAATGTTAAAATGAGTAAATTAAAGTCGTTCAAAAGTTACAGTTGAAAGAGGTGAACTTAAAGTTGAAAAAATATTTTGAACAAATGAACACATGAATACAGGGGAAAGAAAGAAAGGAACTTTAACATAAGAATGTAAATATGGGTGCAGATTATGAAACAAAGAAAAATAATTTTAATTATTGAAAAAAGAAGATAGAAAATTAAAGTAATGTATGAAAATATAAATGTACAGAATGCAAAGTTGAAAGATAACAACAAAATTTAAATGGACAGATTGTAAGGCAAAGATTCAAAGAAGATTTAAGTGCATAAAGACGAGGAAAGATTGAAAAAATATTGTCCTAAGAAAACTGAAGAAAAGATTGAAAGAAAAGTTAAACCGTTCATCACCCGACTACTGTTCGGGTGTTGAAACGGGTTAAGTGGGTTCATAATAAGTGATTTAAAAGATAGTTGTTCATATAATAGGTGTTCGAGCTTACCCTGGGTTGGGTGCTCAAAGTCCACATGGGCCAGACAGTGTCCAACCGAATGCAGTGCTTTGAGCAATAACTAAGTCATTTTCGCCAGCAAATAGGCCATTTCTAACTATTCGTGGGAACACCTCAGGGCCTTGCTCCAGCAAAATGGTTTTTGTTGAGTTCGCCTTAGGGTCCGCTAGGAATTTATGTTCAAACCGTTTTAGGACTGCTACGTCTAGGTCATCGTCGTAAGGCTTACGAGGAAGCTTGTTCGTGACAAGAGCCTGAACTTCGCATTTGAAGCTCTCATCATAGCGAGACCCAACCACGAACTGACACCAGCTTTGGCTACCCATCGTAATGGTGTCCAACTTCAGCTTGTCCACCAGATCCCAAGCGATAAGAGACATCGTGCGACAAGGATTTACAAGTGCCCTTATGTAATGCCAGTCGTTGCTGTGATGGAGCTTTACCATCGCAGTCGGTACCAGAACCACTTTCTGCAGCGAACCAGAGAACTTAGGGCAATTGGTAAGATCCTTCGGGCTGGACTCTACCTGTCTTAGGCGTGGGTGACCATGCAAACTTGTGTGATGCTTGGCATGGCAGATGGCACACTTGTGGAGGCTGGTGCAAGCATCGGAACGATGAGACCGCGCCAGACAGTTCTCGCAGTATTTTAACCTGGCCACTGCGTCGTGCTTAGCCGTCAGGCTCATATTGCGGCACATCATTAAACGGTGGTCTTGATTGCATAGAACGCAAGCAGGTGGGTGGGTGGAAATGGTGTGAGTGTTGCCGCTGGTGTGGGTGCGTTTCTTGTTGACCTTGTTGTGGGTGTTCATAGTATTGCTGCAGAATCTGTTCGGTTCCCGCTTCTTGCTGGAACTGCTGTTGTTGTTGGAGCTGCAACGCCTGTTGTTGCACTGTTTGTTTGTGCAGCGCTTGTTGTTGTTGGGTGCCATTGAAACTGTAAAATAGACGCAATAGAGTGGGGTAGACTAGAGTAGAGTAGAGTAGAATAGGGTAGAGTAGAGTAGAGCTTAATTTGAGGGTAGAACCACTGCCTTTGTTATGGGTCTGGTAGTGATTCCTTTTGCTGTCCGAATGTCGACTACACATGCTCTAGAGTCTAGGCCTTAGTAAACCTTCACGATTCTACCTAAGCTCCGTTTGGAGGCAAATTTTCATGACTAATAACCACAAGATCGTCAACATTGATAGGGGTTTGAGGGTGTTTCCATTTAAATCTTTTATGGAGCTCTTCAAAATATTCATCTTTCCATCTTCTGCAGAAATTGTGATGAAGTATCTTTAACTCTTGCCAACGGTTTATGACGTTAGGCGTTGAGTTACTTAAATCGGGTTCAGCTGGGGTGAGTAACTGGGTACCAATTAAATGTCCTGGGATTAAAGGCGATAAATCAAGTCGGTTCATAAATCATTTTACAGCTTTTTACACCAGCTTCCCAAAGTCCACCCATGGGTGGAGCGCCAGGGGGTATAAAATTCCAAGTTAAGTCTTGGTGACTGTAGGTGCTCATCACTTGAGTCTGGAGTGTCTTCATGAATTCTCGCCGATCTTTCTTAAGCATTTGCGCTGTTCCAACGAAATTCGTTCCATTGTCGGAGTACAGAGCGGCGGGGCATCCGCGCCTTGAAATGAATCGGGAGAAGGCTGCTAAGAATGCATGTGTTGAGAGATCACTTGTCGCTTTGATGTGCACTGCTTTTGTTGAAAAAAAAAAAAACGCAAAGATAGCCTTTCATTATTAAGCAGGCTCGCCCGGTGTAATTTTTGATTTCTACGGCTACAGCGAAATCGACACCTGTGTTTGTGAATGGGCGAGTAAGCTGTTTTTTCTTATGTATCACACAAATCTTGCAGTTATGTATAGCAGTTTAAATAAGAGTTTTTAACTTTGGTATCCAAAACTCAGCACGAAGCAGGCGTAACAGTAGTTGGTTACCGTCGTGTAGGATAATCAAATGAGTCAGTTGGGTCAAAAGAAAAGCTAAACGACTATGGTATGGCAGTAAAATTGGGTGCCGCTCGTTATAAGTTAGAGCTGTCGAGTTATGCCTTTTGAGTCCAGAAAAGGTGTGAAGGTTAAGATCG
This sequence comes from Tetanocera ferruginea, assembly GCA_958299015.1. Classification (NCBI taxonomy): domain Eukaryota; kingdom Metazoa; phylum Arthropoda; class Insecta; order Diptera; family Sciomyzidae; genus Tetanocera; species Tetanocera ferruginea. The sequence goes on from OY282643.1 coordinate 84,285,204, forward strand.
AGCTTTTTGTCGAAACAGGTTGTTTTCTTAACAATGCTTCATATTCTTCTGCGAATCCATTTTTTCGCTTAATATGATTAGCTTTTCTCGCACTGCTTTTATTTAATTTGATGTGATATCCAATGTTGTGTGATTCGTTTGTGATCGACGTGAGGGTCAAGAGTTAGTGTAAAAGCGATACACATATGCCATGACCTCGTTGGCAGTGAGGAGAACCTGTTAATATATCCTCTTGGGTTGTTGCCGCAAATGAATTTATGGGTTTTAACTCAAGGGTAGTTTCGACTGCATCTTTGGACTTGGGCCAGAATTCCTTTTCATGCTTCAGCCAGTTTGGGTCGTGCCAACAGAGATGATGGTCTCTCAGTTCTATGGCAGAACATCCTCGACTGGCTACATCTGCTGGGTTTTCGTGAGATTCGGCGTGGTTCCAGTTGTCAGTTCCAACCTTTTCAATGATCGCTGAAACACGATTAGCCACAAATGTGTTCCAAGAACAGGGTTGCTTTTGCAACCAGGCCAGCACGATGGTAGAGTCTGTCCAAAGATTCAATTGGTATTGCTTTAGATCGGTACGATAGCATCTACTAAATTTGCCAGTAAACCAGCTCCGCAGAGTTCAAGCCTCAGTAAAGATATTGTCTTTACTGGCGCCACTCGTGTTTTCGTAACTAAGAATTGAGTGTGGGTTTCACCATTTTCATGTGACACTCGTAAATATAGCGCTGCACCGTACGCTTTTTCTGATGCATCAGAAAAACCATGAAATTGAATGGTTGCCTTGGGTGTATATCGTGTCCATCTTGGAATCTCGATCGTGTTTATCGAAGCGTAACCGTCTATAAATGTTTGCCATCTGTGTTGAGTCAAGGGTTTTAGGGTCACATCCCACTCAGTTTTATCTAGCCATACTTGTTTTACGTATTACGTACATGCAATTGCATAATATATATGACGCATGAGGGTGCGTATCTCCCACATCATCAGCAAATTGATGCAGAGTTCTGATGGCGAGATATGGGGCGCAATTGACTCCAAATGTCACGGTTTGCAACTCATTGTCCTGAATGGGTTCTTCAATGGACTTTCTAAATAAAATTCGCTGATAGCCTGTGTGTTTTGGGTCGACTTCAATTTGCCGGTACATTTTTTCTATGTCAGCGTTAAAAACGAACTCATAGAGCCTCCACTTGCTGATCAACAAGACTAGGTCTTCTTGTAGGGTTGGACCAATGTGGAGTACATCATTTAAGCTTTTTCGAGAAGCTGTAGACAACTCTTAATTTTGTTGTAATACTGTCGGGTTTGATCATTGACAATTTTACTACATAACGCATATTAGGGTTGTTGCGGCGTGTTGTGTTTTTTCACAAATTCTTCACATTGCTTATCTCCAGCTGAGAGTGAAGATCGCTTCTTCAACTTCCCAAAACCGAGTTAAAAAGTCATCTGGGTCGACTTTGTGGTAGTGTGCAACAATATTGCTGGGTGTTGACTGTGGTTCATGAGGAAGATGTCCTGAGAGAATCCCACCAAATTCGGATTCTTGCGCCAAGAGTGATCTGCAAATATTTCGTTTTACACCACCGCACATGATTTTTGGGTAAATGTCACAGCAATTATGATATCTACGGGTCGATATAGCTTTGCATCTATAGTAGCTTTGCATCTATAGTGTGTGTGAGCAAATCGCTTGTGAGGGTTTTCAATACTAGAGCTTTGGTTTCTACTCTAAATTGAGGGTGTTAGAAGAGCGTATTATTATTGTGCAGGCTCTTGAAGGGTTTGCTGACACTGTCTGGTTGAGACCAGTGACTTGAGCGCCTACAGTTTTTGTGGGTAAGCCAATACGCTTTCTATGCTACTCCGTAAGAAATGTTGCTTCTGATCCTGAGTCAATGAGGGCGCGTGCGTCGTGTATAGAACCTTCGTAATCCACGTTGACCATCGCTGTTCCTAGGAGGATTTCTTTTCTACTGGCCGCAAAGTGAGAATTCACTATTTGGGTTTCGAGCTCTTGGGTGTGTGTAGGGTTAGTGGACTGTATTTGGGTCGTGAATGCCTGCCGTGTAGAAATTGTTTGTTGAGCTGCCTCCTGCGCTTGTGCACTAGTGCTTGGGTTCACATCTAATGCGCTCTTATGCAATGAGGAATGGTGCCTCTTCTGGCATATTCTGCAGCTGTATTCACTCTTGCAAACCTTGATTCTTTGTGAAATAGCTAGACAATTGAAGCAACATCCAACACGCTTCACTGTCGCTGTCCTTTCATCTATTTTCATGTATATGAAGCCTGGGCACTCACGAAGAGGGTGATTGCTATTGCAAAGTCTGCAAATAGCACTATCAACTTCCCATTGGGTGCTCGGAATCGATGGCTTAGGGTCATTATTTTTAATTTGTTTGGCTACAAATTGTTGGGTTGATTTTTAGGAAGGGTTTGAAGCAACATCCATATGATATGAATTTACTCTTCTTTCTCCCCATCTGTTGGGGCCATTATGAGCGGGCACATTCTGTTGAATGTGCCTTTCAACTGACGCAGAAGAAGAAGTCTTTATATCGCCAACAGATTCTAGGGTCTTAAACTTATGGGTAAGAAACGCGTCTAAACTTTTCCACTCAGGAATTGTGGAATTATCTATCAGAGACTTTTCGAAGTCTTCTAATGTATTTTTGCGTAACTTAGTTGGACAGAGATACACTAAAATAGGATCCCAACTATCTGTATCAATGCCAAGAGTTTGTAGGGTGGATACAGAGTTATTTATTGTTCTCTGCAGCTCTTTAATAGGGCTCTCTCTTTATGGATCTGTGGCAAATTGAATAGGGTTTTTAGTTTAGCACTAATTTGCATTCGCTTATTCTCATAATGGACGATGAGATTTCCCCATGCCATAAAAAATCCCTCATTAGTTAAAGGCGCATTTTTAACTATGTCTCGGGCTTCACCGCGGGTTTTTTGAAGTAAGTGGAAAAGTTTTTCCACGTTACTTATGCGGGAGTTTTTTATGTAGAAGGCCGTTAACAAATCCCTGAATGTGGGCCATGTGACATAGTCGCCATGGAAAACGTCCGTATCACAGGGTGGAAGATGGACCATTGGGTGATGTTCCACTGCTGGGTTAACGGGTGAAGGTGATGGTTTGGGTTCCATCGTGGGTGTCTTCATTGCTTCAATCTGCTCACTCATTGAAGCACTTCAGCGCACGTATGACTGGTACGCCTTCCTGTACCCCTCCTTGATCTTATCCTTATGCACGGCTTCAGTGTCGGATTTTTTACGAAGTTCTTCATAGACCGCTTGAAATTTTTCAAAAAGGTAGTGCAACTGCTTTCTTTGCACTTCCAAAACGTGCTGACTTCGTGGGTTGTGTTGGGTTGGGTTAGTTATCAATCGGAGTTGAAAGTTTCAATTTGAAAAGAATATCTGTGTTTCAGGTTCAGAAAAATATTTATTCAAAACTTCAAAAAATCTCTGTAAAATCATCAAATGGTTGGGTGGGTTTGAATGCACTGGATGGGTTAATCAAGGCACTAAGGATTAATGATTTTACCTCACTTGAGAATATTTGAAGTAAAGTAAAATTTTCGGTCGCAGTAAAAGTACTCTTTATGCGTAAACAACTGGGTTTCACAATTGAAAACACCTGAGCTGACGAAAAATTGTTGTGAACAGTCGAAAAAGTTACTTATGAGTATGTTATTGTATAAAATACAAAAAACGATATGTTCTCGAAGAGAGTTATCGAGAAAATAAAAATTTTCGAAAATTGTTCGAGATGTTTTGGGGTTAAAATTACGCGATAGGATAAATCGATTGATAATTCTTATAAAAATTGCAAAAACATGGGTTAATGGGTCTCAAAGGATTAAGTGGGACCGCAAGGGTTAATAACTTGCAACAAAAATTGATTTTTTTAAGCACTGGGATAAAATTGTGTAATCCCACAAAAATCCCACAAATTTGCTGATCGGGTAGCACACTTTTGCTTTGCTCAATCTGGCAGCGCCGTTGAGAGAGCACTATATATGTGTATATGTGTGGGTGTTATATACTTGCTATGACAAACAACATGTGAAGCAAAGAAAATTAATATATTTTTTGCTAAATTGTGAAGTTTTAAATCAAATAGTTTAAGTTTTAAATGTCAATATTCAAATGTTGACAAATCTGTGTACAAATGGTAAATATTTACAAGTAGTTAATAAATCGGGCTCTACAGTATATTCGCACTTGTTATTTGCGCGCTTTTGCTTAGCCAGTCTCCGCTTTTACCAAACATATGTGTATCTTTTTGTGCACAACTTTTTGTCAACTTTGTTTTAGGTGTTATTTTTAATGTGTAAATTTTTAATTTGGCATATAAGCATTAGAGCGTATCACCAAAACTAACCTATTTTTGACCCCGCCTCAATCGTTAGATATTTGAAAGACATTTTCGAAAAAAATATTTTTTTTTTTTTAAAGTCGTCCCTATGGTGCTATTTTGGTTTTTTCGTTATATCTTCGGTGTTTCTTGTTAGATCCGGAAGATTTTATATCTGTGTGTTTGATGGTGTTATACAAATATTTTCTTATGTTTTTTTTACCTCAAATGTTTTTTTCCTACTGATTACACAATCGATCTTCGTTCCTACCATATTATCCTGCTTCAAAAAGTACAACAAATTAAAGCTTTGAAAAAATCATTATAACCATGGGAAGAAGTGAAATCGAAAAAATGGATTTTAGAAGCACTTCCGACCTATTTTGCAAAGAATAACACTTTGGATCATAAACAAATTTTTTTTTTAATTTTCGAAATCTTTTCGGGATTCAAGGTGGCTGTAACGCTCGCAACTGTCAAGTTTCGCGAAAATGTGCCCCAATCGATTTTCGTCAGTGACTGCTGTGGCTGACTTATGTACTTTTTGAACGAAACGCTCCGTGTTTTGCGAGTGGCAAAGATAATCTGTCGAAAATAAAACGTGATACAAACGGATTAAATTATGACGTCAACATAACATCATTCAATTATTAAACTAATGTTTTCTGTGGTGCTCACCTGGAATTTTAATGATTTCGTCTGAATACTGTAGATCAGACAGTTGGTCTTGCTTGTAAAACTGGAGACATGGCGGCTCAGTGATCTGAACTCTTGACCAGTCGATCATATCAGTGTAAGTTGTGCTGCTATAGTTGATGTGGGGTTGGTGGTTGGGACCACGAAATTGCAGAATTTGCCTTCGATTGTGGGTTCTCGCCACTATTGGTATTTTTGCGCCATGCCACAATCTTGGAACTTCGTCGTATATATTTTCTGTGAATGCACTGCGTTTGACTTTTTAATTATGCTGAAGAAACAACGCGTATTCCACCACATTTCGTTTTGTTGGTAATTTTCTTCTGTCAAAGTCGCGCTAACGGAAATGTATTTTGTTTAAATTAAGTATTTTTGCACGTTTCATGCGAACTTAAGCTCGATTTTATTGATCAATGAAAAATACCGATTTACTTTTTGATATGAAGTGACTGCTACAGCCACCTTAAATCCGAATTCTTAAATCCAAATTTCCGATTTCGAAAATTAAAAAAAAAATTATTATGATCCAAAGTGTTTTTCTTTGCAAAATAGGTCAGAAGTGCTCCTAAAATCCATTTTTTCGATTTCACTTCTTCCCATGGTTATAATGATTTTTTCAAAGCTTTAATTTGTTGGACTTTTTGGAGCAGGATAAGATGGTAGGAACGAAGATCGATTGTGTAATCATTAGAAAAAAAAACATTCGAGGTAAAAAAAAACATAAGAAAATATTTGGATAACACCAACAAACACACAGATATAAAATCTTCCGGATCGAACAAGAAACACCGAAGATATAACGAAAAAAACCAAATATCTAACGTCTTTCAAATATCTAACGATTGAGGCGGGGTCAAAATAGGTATATTTTTCTGCCATACAAGGTGATATGGTCTAATAAGCATATAAGCACTGAATAAAATGAACTAAATGCAAACTCACTTCTTTGACATTCGAGATTTATGGAGGACAGGAATAGGTTGGGATGAGATGGTTCCAGCTGCAATATAAAGTGATGGATAGAACTTTGGTAAGAAATTATGTCGTTAGAACAATTTACAATTGATAGACGGATAGATACGACGGTTTATAGTGCTGTGGTCTATATTCGGACAGAATATCCAAATGACTAGAATTTGCGGCAGCTGAATTGTTGTTGCTTAAGGTGCTTTTTATATAAATATAATCTTGGAATTATTAGCTGATATAAAAAGAGCAATGGATTGGCCAAGAGCAGAGTATAATTTATGGACAGATTCAATTATAGTTTTGCATTAGATAAGAAAAGCACCTTATAATCTGAAAGAGTACAGTATGAAAGAGAACTCAGCTGATTTATTAAGTCGCGTTTTGTCACAAATAAGAGTCATAGACAATAGTTTTAGGTTGCATGGCCCGAGTTAGCTTGCACAAAATAAATCCAATTGACCCAAAGACAAATTTTTAAACAGAGAGCCACCAGATGTGAAAGAAAAGATGAGATTATACATGACTTCAAGGTTTAATCCAATATTTAGTATCCATTTTGTAACGAGTGTTTTTGTTTCGAAGGCTCAGGTATGCTCAGCCGCTCCAGGGTCCGTCCAAGGGATCTCGCAACCCTTGGGCAAAAGTAAATTTTTCTCAATCAGAAATTAAATAGATTAATTAATCGCAGAATTAGTCACGGTTGACGTTAAGGTCAACACAATCACTAAACCTCAAAGGTTTTAGCTCGGCACGATTTATAATCTATTGTTTTTTTTTTTTTATTTTATTTAATTATTTTTGTTTTCTATACAATATTTATTACAAACTTAGTGAATACCTAAAATTAGTTCATATGCGGTATAAACATTAGTGGCAAAGTGCGCACGGTGGCAGAGGGCCAACTGATTCAGGCGTACTTAGTATATACTTAAAATTAGTTCATATACGGTATAAACATTAGTGGCAAAGTGCTCACGGTGGCAGAGGGCCAAACTGATTCAGGCGGTAGACGGCAGAAGGCCGACTGCAAAGCAGGCCCTCAAAACGCAGACCTACTTAAAATACGGTGGGTTGCTGAACCCGGCAAACCGAAGCTTAAGTTTTGACCGGAGTCGAAAAGCCGGAGCTTGAGTTTGACCGGAGTCGAAAGTAACTGAGTTACAGAGGGTAGGTGGCTTGATTAAGGAAATCTGTTATCAATTTTACTTCCCTGGCTTTATAACCACCCGAAAATTGATTAACAATTAAAGAAGATTAATTGAAATCAACTGGGATGTCAAGCGAACTCAACATGCCTATACCAACATTTTGCGCACTACTTATTCAATGTTCACTGCTAACTGCATGTGAATCATATCATTGTTAGCATGTCAACAAGTGCTACAATGCACCGTTGCTATAAATAGCCTGGCTGCTTACATTGCTGCTAAACGAGTTCTGTATGTGTGCTGCACTGTGTTTGATACATTAAGCAGCCTTCACTGCGGTTAGTACTTAGATGGGGGACCACATTGGATCCTCCATCCACATTATAATTTTTTTTTTTTATATTCTACTCTACTTCATTTATTAATTCTTCTGTTTCTTTTTCTTTTTATTTATTCATTAGTATTTTTTTATGTTTCAATTAAATGTTTGGCTTTGGCGATTCCATGGTTAGCAAAAGCATGCAGTTGTTGGTGTTGTTAAACAATTCGGCAGCTGCATGACTATTAAGGCGTCGCATGGAAATGCCGTCGGAATTTTAAACTACTCTTTTTTTCTTATATTATACGAATCTATATATTTTTATTTTAATATTAATTTGTAACGACTTCAGTCGTTACAATTTTAAATGAAAATAATGAAAGAGTGCCTTTGTTGGCATATGGTCGTACTTTAGAAAGAACTGTTAGTATTATGGCATGTATTTCGCTACGTTAATGCGTTACGTTTGAAACCTGAGAAAAAGATTTAGATCAAGAAAGAACAGAATTCAGATGCCAACGACAAATGAAAGAAATATAGATAGTAATTTATTTTAAGAAATACAAGAGAAATACTATAATGCTGAAATAACAGCATTGGAAAGAGGTCAGAACAAAGAAAGAAGAGAAATATAGAGTCGTTAAATTCAGTCATTAACGATAAAGGGCTATGGCGTGTGGGCGGCAGGCTTAAGCGTGCTGAAATCAACTAAGAGATGAAGCACCTTGCGATAGTGCCTCCAAATTCGTGCTTCAATGATGATAGATCCAGTTCATAGAGAGACAAGACACGGCGGTGCTCAGGTAATGATGCACATTATACGGCAGCGTTACAAGATACCAAGGTTAAGAAATGTACTGCGAAGTATGATTTGCAGTATGATTTGCAAATTTATCATATGTGCATGCTACAATGCGAATATAAAGGAAGGGATAATGGCTGATTTGCCATCGGACAGAGTACAGGTCAAAGAAAATAAAATTTTGGATAGTAATTTTTGTGTATTATAACACACGACATTGTGACAGACTTAACAACACTTAAAGTGCATGGTTTGAAAAATTTTTTGTACAAAGAGAAAGATATGAAATGATATATAGCGACAATGGTACAACCTTCATGGGTGCCAACAGAGAAATAGGAGAGATATTTGAAAGTTGGGAAAATCATGAGATATGAGTCGTTGGACAGCAGGTTTTATTATATGAACATTTCATTGATAGAATCGAAATTAAACTCGAGTCCGATCCATCCAATTATCTAACCACACTATAAGAGAGAAAGAGAGAGAAATGGAGAGGAGAGAAGGAAAATCTGAAGGTTGGACAGCTTATATTACTCTAAAGTGAGAAAATGATGGAAAGGCTAGTTCAGTTCTGGTAAGCAGCGTTGCCAGATGACCGATGGCATCGTCATTTTGACGATTTAAGACCAAAATGACGATTGGACGATTTGAGATCACAAATGACGATTTAAGAGCTCAAATGACTATTCACAAATGGATTTTCTTTTTTTTTGTGTTAACAAAACTTAAAAAACTCTAACAACATCGTAGATAGTTTTTTAACACCATTGTACATAAATTCTAACGAAATTGATGGTATCGATTAAAAAAATTATGATCATTTTTTAAAAAAGATGAAATTTATTTAGGAATTTATTTTGTAGTAGAAATTAACAAATGTGATATACCTACTGATAAATTAGATGTGTTGACAAAGAATTGTATTTTGGTTAACATTTAGTTGTGTGGCCAAATTAAAAAGTTTCGATTTCAATAATATTTTGAAAAACTTAAATACTATAAATTCGCAATTAATAATGAAAACCAATAAAATTCAGTGTTATATTTTATATGTTATCGCTAATGAATTTCCAAATTTGTTAACAAGCGGTGATCTTCAAGATATTAATATAGAACTTAGAAAACTAAAACGTTTGGATGTTGATAACATTTAACACCCAATAAAGAACAAAGAACAGCAAAAATTGTGTAGGAAAACAATTTCAAACATCAAACGGGGCTATTCTTCTACAGTTTTTCCAAAATTGTCAAAGTTTTTAAGCGAACTTATGTACCTTCATAATTCTTCGGCAAACGTAGAAAGAATTTTTTTTAAAAATTAATTACATCGTTAATTAATTAATTACGATTAATATCAATAAATTTAGAAATCGTTTAAAAACCTATACTCTGAAAGGTATTAAGCCGGGATACCAATTTTCATAAAAATCAGAATATCTTTTGTCGACATATTGAATCCGTCATTTTGAATTTTCAAAATTTGACACCAGATGAGACGAACGTTAGAAAAAAAATGTAGGCTGAAAAAAACTTGTTTTAGGCAGTTAATCCATACAAGTCCCTCACGAAACGTTTTTATAATTATTACTTTATTAATAACTGCCACTAAAATTTTAAAAATAAGTAACATCTATATTTTCTTCAATTCTTCTTGCAGACGGTAAAAATATGCGTAGCTGAAATATAACTCAATGCCTATTGAAAGTTAAAAAACATAAATCGATAGCTATCATTAAACTCCTAACATCTTCCCAAAAACAAATTTACATAATTGTTTTAATAAACATTTCTTTAATATATTATAGACATATTTTCTTAATTTTAATCAAAGGTATACTAGCAGCACATTTTTAAACTTAAAAATATCTTATAAATGACCCACACATAACGATGGAATTCCCCATCAGTAAATAGTTCTATTCAATATATCTGTACAAAAAATATATCTTATATAAATCATACGTGAATACATGAAAATGAATTTGATCTCATAATTTTAATAAACTGATTTTTTATAAATAAAGATTTTTATAAGTTTTCTCACTTCAAGTAAAAAATTGAATCTTCTATGCTATCTATAAGATCGTCATATTTTAGAACTTAAAATACGATTTTTGGGACGCGCAAATGACGATTTTTACAGTCAAATGACGATTTTTGAAAAGCTTATTGACGATTTTAAGTGAAGAGTCTCTGGCAACCCTGCTGGTAAGCACGCCAACAAATATACTCAGAAGAAAAGTACAAAATAGATTGTACTAGTTGAAGCAGAGAAATCATGAAATAATTTATTGTATAATCATATTTTTATTGTATGTTTTAAACATTGTCAATAGACTTCAAAATGTGAACTAAGATAACATGTTTCATAATAAGTTTTATTGTGAGTCGATCAGAGGTCGATGGCATGTTGTATGGCGTTGTCCGTTGAACCCACACAACTCTGTTGTGTAACGTGATACAGTGCCTCCAACGAATAATCGGACAAACTCTTAAGTTTAATTAATTATATTATATATAACGAAAAAGCCGAATTAAAAACAATTGTTATTTCATTTATTTACTTCGTTTGGCGCTCGCACGATCATGTAAAAAAAAAACAAAAAACTTTATTCCGACTAAACCGGTTTAAATTTAGAGAGAGAGTATGGTATTTTGTGTTCAACAAATAATCGGACAAAACAAAAAGCAAACGCAAAAACACCGTTAGAATTGAAAGAAATTATTTTTTTCTAATTATTCTTTGCATATTAGTCTATTAAGTTATTAGCTTACATTTAGTAGCAAATCTAAATTGGTGCAGTATTGATTGTAGTGGCGTTATGGCTCCAAGAGGAAAACAAGCTACTTTTGAAATAAGACAGCTTATTGTCAAACTAAATGCAGAGGGAAGACAGTGCGTGAAATTTCTGAATTGGTCGGAAAAAGTCGATCGACGGTCCACGATATTATTAAAAGGTACCGTGAAGAATTTAGGCTTTCATACAAGAGCAGAGAAGGCCAAAGAAAAATTCTTAATGACAGAGAAGAAAGAAGCTTAGTAGTGGCCATTAAGAAAGATCCATTTTTAAGCGCAAGGGAATTGTACATTTCATTAAAAAAATCCACCGGAAAAGATGTTTGCGTGAACACAATCCGCAATACCTTGCATAGACATGATTTCTATGGAAGAATCGCGAGAAATAAGCCCTTTATAAGCTCTCAAACTAAAAGACTACGCTTAAAATTTGCTCAAGAATATTTGCTGAAAACAAACGAATTTTGAAAAACGGTTATAACTGGATTTAAACGGCAATAATGATTTTATTCTGATTGAAAAGATTTATTCTGATTGGAAAGTCGCATGTGTGGCGTCAAACACGCACTGAATTCGATCCGAAAAACACACGTGCTACAGTTAAGCACGGGGGTGGCTCTGCAATGGTTTGGGGCTGTATGTCCAGTGCTGGGGTAGGCAACCTATGTTTTATAGATGTTAAAATGGACCGGTTCGTCTATCTCAACATATTAAAGGAAAATGTTAAACAGAGCGCAGAAAAATTGGGCTTTTTAGACAACTTTGCGTTCTACCAAAGATCTTTGGTTGATCCACAACTGTCCCAGACTCCAGCTCAGTCACCGGACTTAAATGTAATTGAGCATCTGTGGGAAGAACTGGCGAGAATAGTTTACACTCGCCGATACAACTCCATGACCGACTTCAAAGATGCTCTATTGCAAGCTTGGACTTCAATACCACCTGAGGTTTGCAAGAATTTGGTTGAGTCAATGCCCAGGCGCCTCCAGGCAGTACGCCAAGCCAAAGGATATGCCACAAAATATTTGCAATCTTGGTATTACTTCTTAAATTTAAATTTTGTCCCATTATTTGTTGAACATCAGAAATTGAGTTTTTCTTTAATATCTAATTGTTTAATTACAAGAGTTTTTGTCTTGGTTTTCTTTTCAATATTTTGTAATAAAGAGAAATCTAGAAAAAAAAATGGCGTACCAATTTTGTTTTATTCCTGCTTACTCGTTTATATTTTATATTAAAAAAATAAAAAAGGTCCGATTATTTGTTGGTGGCACTGTATATACACTCACCAAATAATGCTGTCCTGAACCGGTGGAGCCTGAAAGTTTAAAATGAAACTACACTTCTTATTTATATCACAGTTTTGAATCTTAAAATCTACTTGGTCTCAAGATCATTATCTTAACTTCCGTAATGAAACTTGATGACAAAAACCATACAAATATACATACTTCGTATTTTACATATAAAAACAAACATATTACAAATATACATTCTTTGTTTACTTCCGCAATAATTTGTAATCTATGGTAACAGAAACTCAGCTCAAGTAGCTGGCCCGTGCTTACTTGCTGTTTTAAGCTGACCGTTGCACTTTTTAATTGTTCGGTGCTTGACCGTAAACTTCAATTGGTAAGTTTTTTTCAATTGGTTGTTGTGTGCTTAATAAGTTTTATATAAGCTATCTAATATTCTTTACTTTATTTATGTGTATCTGTTCGTGGGTCCTAGTAATTTTGATGATTATTTATTTGATTGTCGATAAAGTTGTTCCTCTTGCTGGCATTACTATGATGACTCTGCTGATGTTCTGTCTTTGATGATCATTTGATAACCGTCACTAACAAGTATATGTCACACCCTTTTTCTTCTCTATTGAGTATTTAAACTACTATACTTCGGTGAAGTCATGAAATTACAAACAAGATGCCAAATTTCGTTTTTATTTCGTGTTTTGTGTTGTTCATATTTTCGTAAGTTTATATTAAAGTTTACTTTTAGTTTTGACAAGCTATGTTTGCTAGTGTTGTAAATTGGGAAGCGACTCTATAAATTTTTCAAAAACTTTGGTTTCGTTCTGGATAAGCGTTTTGTTAGAAAGGTATAAACTAAATGCAGGTATTCTACATTATAGACGTTCTTTCGTGGTTTTCTTAAACCAGAATGAATTTCGTAATAACAAATTATGCATATCCGAATTCATTCTTAAGCGTTGTTTTTGTAAGCATTTCAATTACAAATAAATCTTACGACTTGATTGATTTTCTCGCTTAAATGGAGAAAATAAAAAATTGTTTGATTCTTGTGTATAAAATCTGTCGCTGAAATTTCAAATTTTTAATAACACTATGTAACACTCAACATTCCACAAACATTTAAGAGCTTGAATAATTTCTTGTTGTCTTTTACTGCTTTCTTGTTTGTTTTACTTGAAACTTATTTTGCCTCCTTATTTTGCCTTTGATACTTTTAACTCTTACGTCTAAGGCCTCGAACTTCGTCAGAATAGCTCCTTTCTCTTGTATTACGTTTTCCACCAGATCGATTCAGTTTTATTGCTGCTACCGCAAGAACTAGTACCACGATTATTGATACGGAAAAGTTTCGTGTAACAAATGTGTAGTTTTGATTCTTAAATTTCTTAAATTAACCTTAAAACTTTTTAATCTTTTGAACTTTAACCCCCTTCTAACAAATAATTAATTAGATATTGTTTATTGATTAAAATCAATTTTCTTTTCATTTAATTTTTGAAAACTAATTTTCAAAAATTACAAATTTAATTTTCAAATGTCTATGTTAAATTTAAAAAAAAATAATAAATGAATACATTTATCTCATCGAATTTAAAAAAAAAATGTTTTTTTTTTGTTTTTTAAATTCAATATCTGTTTAATGAAACTAAATTAGTTTCGTTTGAATTTATTTTCATATTTTTGATTTAATTTAATGTCTGATTGAATTTTTTATTTTAATTTTAATTTAATTTAATTTTTACTTTTATTAAATTATTAAATTATTCTGTATTTGCTTAGCTTTTCCTTTTATAAAAATCTCAGTAGTGCCCGGAGTTTTTAGTGCTATGACCTCATATGGGCCTATCCATATTGGTGAAAATTTATTTTTTCTAGCCTGATTTTTCATCTGTACCAATTTTTAATTCTACGGATTAAAAGAGTTATACTGTATATTTGATAATTATTTTGCTCGCTCCTGGTTCTGTCTCACTAGTTCGTGAGTTCTTTGGATTTGGTATTTAAGGATTTTTTAAGGATCTTCAGTGTTATACACCGGACTACATTTACGTTTGAGATTAGTTGGCATTTCTGAATTGAACTCATATAAAGTTTTGAACGGTGTTTGTTTGGTGCGGTGTGTTATTGTGCATATGCATGGCAGATGTTAACCACTGGTAACAATTTGACCCGTCCTCCTTAGCGAAACTTCGTAAGTATTCTGCTAATGGACGATGGCTTCTTTCCAATGAGCCATTAGCTTGTGGGTGGTATGGAGTTATGTGTAATTTCTTAATTCCTAACATTTTACACACATCCGAAAATAGTTTCGACACAAAATTTGAACCATTGTCGGTAATCAGAACTTTTGGAGTATTGTGACGAGTTATAATTTCGTCGAAGAACGCTTTTGATACTGTACTAGCGTCAGTATCTGGTATTGCGACACATGCCATGTATTTCGAAAAATCATCTTGAAAAGTAAGTATGTATTTATTTCCTGTCACAGTCTCTGGCAGGATACCCTTTATGTCCATGTAAACTTTATCAAATGGACGCGTCGGTGTATCTGTTAACACCATGGGCATTTTTGTTAATTTAGAGCATTTATTAACCTGGCATTTTTGACATTATTTAAAATATTCCTTCTTTAAATGTCTTTTGGAATTACTATTTCTTTATTCTGTTGGTCTAACACCTCATCATATTGTTCACTAGATTTCTCTGCAGTTTCTTCCGTTTCAATTTCCTTTGCTTGTTCTTTAGCCTTTGACCTTGTTTGAACCATTACTATATCCTGCTCTTGTTGGGGTATCCTACTAAGCGCATCCGCATTTAAATTTCGTTTACCTGGCTTATATATAATTTCATACTCGTATTCTGAAAGTTTGTGCCGGAATCGTGCTAAGCTCGATGTTTGGTCTTTCAGATTTGCTATTCCCCTCAATGATTGATGATCTGTATATATCTTAAAAGGCCTTACCAACAGATAAGCCCTTAAATTTTTGGTTGCCCAAACAATTGCTAAAAATTATTTTTCTATTGTCGAATAGCGTTTTTCTGTGCTATTTAATGCCCTACACGCGAATGCAATTGGCCTATCCTCGCCAACTTTGCCTTTTGATAAAACCGCACCTAGTGCCTCTCCACTAGCGTCTGTAGTTATTAAGAAAGGTTTTTCAAAATCTGTATAAGCTAAAACTGGAGACGAGGTAACTGCTTCCGTCAACGTCTGGAAAGCTTGCGGACAGTTATCTCTCCATTGAAACTTTACGTCCTTTTTAAGCAAATTTTTTATTGGTAACACGATTTGTGACATATTTTTTATAAATTTTCTATAGTAATTTACTAAACCTAAAAATGCCTGAACATCCTTTCTATTTCTCGGAACTGGTATATTTTTCACACATTCCAGTTTTTGTGGATCTGGCAAAACTCCCATTTCCGAACATTTATGGCCTAAATATGCTATCTCACGACGTAAAAATTGGTATTTCTCTGTGTTTAACTTAAAACAATTCTCCCTCAATTTCTGAAAATTCTTCCAAGTCTTTTCTCATGTTGCTGTAAATTTTTACCATAGATTATATATCGTCTAAATATACAAAACAATCTATCCCTTGTTGTCCAAACGGCATTCTGTTAAACCCATTATGACCTAACGAAGTACTAAAAGCTGTATTTTCCTTATCCTTGCTATTCACTAAAACTTGATGATAGCCACTATCAAGATCTAGTGTTGAAAAATATCTACAATGACCTAACTGATCCAGAGTTTCATCAATTCGAGGAATAGGGAAAACTTGTTTGATTGTGGCATTGTTAAATTTTCTAAAATCAATAACTAATCTCCATTTTTTCTGTCCGTCTTCCCCGGCTTTCTTTGGAACTAGCAACATTGGTGAATTACACGGGGACTTGCTTGGCCTGATAATGTCGTCATCTAAAAGTTTTTCTACTTGTCTTTGTTTCTCCTCCCTATGCATTTGTGGTAACCTTATACTGTCTCTGATTAATTGGAGCTTGATCTCTTTGCATTTGAATCTCATGTTTTAAAACAGAGGTGCATGACAATTTATCCCCTTCAAGCAAAAAATATCATGAAAAGATGTACTAAATTTTCTATTGATGCTCTTTCTTCAGTGTTTAAACTTTTTTCGAATTTAACTGTTTCTATCAATCTATTAACCCTTTCTCTCACGTTTACTTCCCTTGAACTATACGACGAGCTCGCATCCACCGTGAACTCATTAAAATTTGAAAAATTTGGTCTAAAATCTTTAGGTATGACACAGTCATCCTGATTTGCATTTAGTACTGTACTCACCTAAATAAGCCCCCGGCATAATCTCTTGTTTATGGATAACAACAACTGAAATATTTGTTTTTATCGGAATTTTAACCGTTTGTATTGTTCTTGCTTTAAGACTTATCGCCTTATTGTAGCTTAAAGAACTAATCTCGTTTATTTGTTTTAAAGGTAATTCCACCCTAGTCTCCATGTGTTTACCATAGACTGTTAACGTCTTATTAATCGCATCTATAACTGAATTATTCCACAAACTATCCCGACCTTAAATACCATCTGCAGGCAACCCTTGTTCTAGTGCCACTATGTGTAACTTAAAACTTAAGTTCTTTATCTTATCGTGTTGGATCTCCACAGACCCCAATGTATCTACAAAACCTCCAAATGCTCCACTCAAATGTTTAATTTCCCTTGTATCTTTATTCAAATTTATTTTTAATGTATTCAGTTTAACTAAACTGGCTTCAGCCCCGGTATCCACAAGTAAAATGAGTCGTCCTTCTATAGAATCCTTACAGGGAATTTCTATGAGCACATCATTGACTTTGCAAAAACCAAAACGCCTACCTTGTTCGTTCCTATTTTGAAACGTGAAATTCTTATTGTGTAACGAGTTTGCTAAATCTTTATCTCTTTCCTGAGAACTACTTCATATTGCTTCTTTTCCTACTGTATCTTTACCTGTTGATACTTCCGTCTTTAACTCAGTGGTGAGGATGTTTACTACCTTTTACTACCTCAATTCGTTGATGTTTGAATAAAAATCGTTGAATAAAAAATTAGCTGTATTCTCTAACGTTCTATTTACTGTCGAGGTGCTTTCCGTTACTTCATTAGTTACCAAAACTTTGGTCTTATCTATCGATGAACGATTTTCTGGTATTTTGTTCTTTATTTTCCTTGGTGTACAGATGTTTACAATCTTTCTTGACGTGAAATCATCTGTGACTACCCTAATTGGCCCAGTTTTCCTTAATTTTTTGGGTTCCCAGCTCATTGGCCTTGGCTGAGCCCTCGATAGTTTCCCTATTTCAAATCGTATTCTCATTTTGTAACACAATCCTGCATTTTGTGTCCTAACCTTGCACACCATTTACATTTAACCTCATATTTGTTTGATACTTGAATTATGTTGCCATTGCTCTTTTTATTTATGTTATAATTATTCAGACTTCTGCCATAACTGCTTTGATTTATTTTTGTTTCATTGTTATTCATATTTCTGCTAGCTGAACAGCGTAAATTATATTCGTGACCATAATCTCTACACTTCTGACAATAAACTTGATTTTTTACTGCGTAGCACTCATCTTTTGTGTGCCCTATTCTATTTACTACAATATGAACATGTTAAGTTAACATTTCTTGACCTTCTATCCTCATAATTTCTTGTTATTTGAATTCCTGGCAGGTTCTCTAATGAAGAGTAAGCCCTTTGACCTGCCTGAACCTCATGATCAACCAGCTTAACATATGCATTCTTAGCATATGTTTTCTAAGAGTTGAATCCTGCAGACCAACCCTGAAAGTTGTAATTACAGTTTTATGTAATTCACTTAAAAGCGCTGACACATCGTCTTTGTATTCGTTATTAATTATATCTTTTGCTGTTGTTTTAAGAGCACTTAACCGTCTTGCATACTGTCTTATTTCTTCACCAGGTTGTTGTAATGTCTTTTGTATTTCCTGCCATACTACATATAATTCTTTTCGTTCCAAATACGTTTTCCTTATTAGTATAAATAATTCATTTAGATTGTTAAATTGTCGTGGTCTCACTAATTTGAAAGCATCTCCATAAAGTCTACGTTTCAGACATTGAATACATTTTTATAAATTCGATTCTCCTACCACTTGGAAAGCTAATTCTGTTCCAAGTATAAACTTATACACTTCCTCCTGTAGCTCTCCGGAGTCTGCTCCTGAAATATAGGCACACACTCCCATACTGTTTTCGCTATCTCGCATATGTTCATTCTGAAATTTTTTTTTATGAAGCTGTTTTCATTATCTTTTCGTTGTCTTTAAAATTTTTCTTTGTGTTCTACAACAATTCTCGCCCTATATCATAGTTTCTCTGGGAATCTAATTCTGTGATCGAACCTACAAAATTTTTATGGTTTACTGGTTTTACACCTTTTATTATGTTATGAATTGGCTACGGAATCGCAGAATCTTTGGGAAGTTATTATTATTAATTTATTTGAACACGGGTAACCTAGTTCAAATCACTATCCTTTTTTAACAGGGACTACCCTTTTTTTAAAAGGACTACCGGCTGCGCCATAATGTTGTGTGGTGTTCTTCTTTGAACCTACACAACACTGTTGTGTAACATTATATATATACTCACCAAATAATGCTGTCCTTTACCGGTGGAGCCTCAAAGTTTAAAATGAAACTGCACTTCTTTATTGTTTAATTAACACTCCTCTTTATTTATTAATTTAACTCTTATTTATATCACACTTTTGAATCTTAAAATCTACTTGGTCTCAAGATCATTATCTTAACTTCCGTAATGAAACTTGATGACAATTACATAATAGTTACATATATGTAATTAACCTAGACATTAAACTAGACATTTTTGCTAAACAACATACAAATATATATACTTCGTATTTTAAATGTAAAAATATACATATTACAAATATACTGTAAAGAGTTATTCTATTTCTGTGACCAGCACTGCATACTTCATTTAATTCTTCTATTCTTGTGACTTGCACTGTTAATGCATGCACCGCGTTATCTTAAATTCTATAAACATTCTTTCTCAAAGCTACACGTTCCGTTTAGTCAGCGGTTTCCATAAAGTCATTTGACTCCCTTAAATATTTTTCGGCTTACCAACGGCTTTTGCGACGTTGTTTGTTTATCCATAATCACGATTATGCAGCGTTGTTTAATTTAGCTGCCTTCCTCTCTTTCATTCTTCGTATGCTAAGCTAAGCTAAGTTTGTAAAAGATAAGCTTGCTTGGTAGCAAGTAATGAAATAAAGATTCATTCGAAAACTTACTTAAAACTCGTGCGGTTCATTTAAATGGCGATCCTGCCATTCGGACTTTAGAACTTCTCAGTGAGAACAATTCTAATATGTGTTAAAAGACTATTTGACCTAAATAGTATATAATATAAACTCGTATGTATTTAAAAGTGGAAATGTGAAGTTGAAAATTTTTTTTAATTAAAGCAAATAAAGTTCTCCACAATTTACGAACTTTATCATCTGAAGTTCCAAACTAAAATTTCTAATCAATGAAAAATAATATATTTAATGGAAAAATATTAAATAGAAATTGAAAACTGAAACACAAAAATGAATAAAATGAGTGTGTGGGAAAATTTTTAATGGAAAAGTTTGAAAATGAGTGAAAAAAAAAAATCGCTAAACTTTTTTTATAACATATATTTACAAAAAGACAGCAATGAAAAAATATACTATAATGTAAGAAAAGCGATCGAAAAAAAAACAATTTGAATAATGAAAAAGACATTCAAATTAAATATGTATTTAAACTAATGCATATATAACAATACATGTATTAAAATCCAAAAAAAAAAATACATTACAACCAATCATCTTTACTTGAAATTGAAATAAAAAAAAAAAAATGTAAAAAATGACTAGGAAGAGTGTCTCACGCCTAGAGACCCAATACCCCCAAAACCCGGAATGGGGCAGCAGCAGCAGCATCAACAACGAAAATATTTAACAATCAAGCACCAGATTAGCTCTACTTTTATATCATTTACTTTATTCAAATTTTAATTTACCACCGAAATTTTTCCATCTAATTTGTTATGAAATATATAAAATAATAATTAAAATTTATTTTCAACCTTGATAATCCACTTAACGTTATTAATTATTGTTGTTTTAATTGCCCTTAATAGCACTACTATAAAATTTACTTTCAATTTTTTTTTTAAACTTTGAAATCCATCTATTTCATATAACTATGTGTAATACAATTATTAATTTTGTTATGCTCAATTTAATTTTAATTATTTTCATGACTCCTGTGAAATCAAACAATTTGCTTTTAGCAACGTTCAACTTTACATTGAATTTTTTTTTATTATCAAGTTCATTTCATGCAAAATTAAACAAACTGAAAATAAAGGAGAAATTAATTTTCTTTAATAAATAAATATTGATTGAACGCATTGTAGACGTATTGATTTTTGAAGGGTCCAGATATTTTTTTTTTCTGTTTATTTTTTTTTCTCTTCTTCAATTTTGACCCACTCGTTCCAAATACTTCTCTGTGTCATAGGTAAAACGGAATCAAAAGTTGCTGATAATAACGGCAACATTGTGAACGAAATCGAATTAATCGAAACGCCTAAAACAACGAATGTTTTGTTAATTTTAATAACTATAATTTTGGTAGTGAAATCCGCGTATGAACTTTAACAATGGCACAGGGGCGGCATTAAGAAAAAGTATTTGAGGCGAGCCGCGTCAAACGATCAGATCTAGTATGTGGGAAAATATATTAATTAAATTAACCACACAAAGGAAAATTTTTCTTAGATCATATAAATGTCTTACTCCTGATCGTTCAATAAAAAAGGACACCATAGTCAAACACTTAACTACACTTTAAAATAGCTTAGAATGTGTTAGATGCATGGTAAATGCGTATAAAGGCAGATTGGCAAAGGCACATGAGCAGGAAGCTACAACCATTTTTAATGACCTTAGGGAAAAGTTTATAAAAGTTTTAACAAAGTTCGGTATAGAAAATAATATAGCACAGTCCTTCCAGGAACCCATACTAATTGATTTCTCGAAATTAAACTTTGATGAACAGAGGGAAGACTCTGAATCTGAAATTGAGTACATAGACACCAAAATGCCCCAAACGGTGATCGAATTTTTAGGAAACGCCGCCAAGCTACTCCCAGTGTTTGACGGTCGTTCAGAAAATCTCCAAAGCTTTTTGGACGCCCTTATATTGGTTGAATCAATAACTGAAACTCATGAGTTAGTGGCAATTAATCTGATAAAAACCAAATTAAAAGGATCGGGCAGAAATTTAATTTCAAACGAAACAACGATTCAAGAAATAATTTCCAAGCTCAAATCCTCGATAAAGAACGGATCTGTCGAGGTATTGAATGCACAAATTATGAATATCAAGCATGGAGGAAAGTCGGCTAATGGCTATAGTAAAGAGATTGAAAATCTCACAAAATCTCTAGAAAACGCATATATAACTGCGTATATATAACGTCGGTTAATATGCGACTCAGACAGCGGTCAAGGCCATCACTAAGAATTGCAACAATGATAAAGTGAAACTGGTGATGGAAGCCGGAAATTTTACTAACATGAATGAGGCCATTTCTAAATTCGTTAATAGCTGTACAGAATCATATGTACACAGTTCAATTATGTTCGTGAATAACCGGGGAAATAGGAGAACCCAATGGAATTCGAGAGGCAGAGGAAGGTCAAATTTTGCCAACCGGGGTAACTTTCGAGTTCGTGGTAACTATAGGAGCACGACTAATTGGCAACAAAGAAGTTACGGAAACTTCAATAACCGCAACAATCAATATTACTCAAATACAGGTTCAAACAGAGGTAGACCCGAAATCGCAATATGCGACCAATTGAAGCGGAACGAATCAGCCCCTCAGGCTACGCACCTGGAAAATTTAAACTAACCAAATCCGCTAATATCTTAAAATTAAGCCTGAATTTCGGCAATTTTGTGGAACAGGAGACATCATTAAATGACTCTAGCGGCACCTTTTTGCTGGATACCGGGTCCGATATTTCAATTCTCAAACACAAATTTATTCAAAAAAATCAAATTTTAAATCCAAATATTACATTTAAACTTACAGGCATCGGTGACGGTATCTTGTCCACAATAGGAAGTGTAGAAAGTCTAGTTTTTTTTTTTAAAAAAGTTCTATAGCTCATACCTTTCAAATAGTTGAAGATTCTTTCCCAATTCCTTGCGACGGAATTATTGGATTGGATTTCGTCAAACTGCACAATTGTGTTTTGGAATATAACAATAACCAAACAAACTGTCTTCAAATTAGACCAAGTTTTTCGCAGGAAGAATTTATTGGAATATTAGACGCACCAACGTCGAATTCAATGTGTCTTCCCGCGAGATCTGAAGTAATCAGAAAAATAAAAATCGAATCATCTGAAAAGGAACTCCTTGTTCCAAATCAAGAAATAAGTACAGGAACTTACGTTGCTAACACAATCATAGATTCAAATAAACCTTTCATTAAAATTTTAAATACTACTGATGAAACTGTTTTATTAAAAAATATTTCTGTTGAGACGGAAAGTCTACAAAATTTCTACTTAATTGATATCAAACCAGAATTTGATAATCCAATAAGAAAAAACTGAATTCTTTCAAAAATCGAACAAAATTGCCCTACTCAAAACAAAAAAGGCTCCGTGATCTATGCAAAGACTATACGGATGTTTTTGCACTATAAACCGATCAAGTGACCTACAACAATTTTTATGAGCAAAAATTGCGCACGAAGGACACTAACCCAGTTTACATTAAAAATTACCGCATACCACATGCACACAAACCTGAAATAGACATTCAAATCAATAAAATGCTCGAAAATGACATAATAGAACCCTCGGCTTCCGAATACAATAGCCCAGTCCTTTTGGTACCCAAAAATCTCTCCCGAACTCCTCAGATAAACGATGGAGGCTAGTTATTGATTATAAACAGGTCAACAAAAAATTAATCTCAGATAAGTATCCTCTTCCAAGAATAGACGACATTTTAGATGGACTTGGAAGAGCAAAGTATTTCTCATGTCTAGATCTTATTTCTGGTTTTCACCAAATACCATTAGATGAAAATTCCAGGGACATAACATCTTTTTCCAGTAATAATGGTTCATTTAGATTCAAAAGATTGCCATATGGCTTGAAAATAGCACCCAACTCCTTTCAACAAATGATGTCGTTAGCATTTTCGGGCCTGAGCCCAAATAGAGCATTCGTGTATATGGATGACTTAATTGTTATTGGATGCACAGAATCCCATAGGATTGAAAATCTAAAATCCATTTTCGATATTTGCAGAAAAGCCAACTTGAAACATCATCCTGAAAAGTGTAACTTTTTCAGTCCAGAAGTAATATTTCTAGGACATAAATGCACTAATAAAGGCATATTAGAAGACAGCACAAAATTTGTAAAAGTTCTGAATTATCCTACACCAACTGATGCAGACGAAGCCCGAAGATTTGTAGCATTTGTTAACTATTATCGACGTTTTATTCCCAATTTTGCCCAACATTCCATACACATTACAAAACTAACAAGAAAAAACACACCTTTTCTGTGGTCGCAGGATTGCGAAAATGCTTTCAAATACCTAAAGCAATGTTTACTCTCCCTAAGTATACTTAAGTATCTTGACTTCGATAAAGAGTTTTGCATAACAACCGATGCAAGCAAATTCGCTTGTGGTGCGATTCTCAGTCAGGATTACGATGGTGTGCAACTCCCAATCGCATACGCCTCGAGATCATTCACAAAGGTTGAAACAAATAAATCAGTGATAGAGCAGGAATTAGCTGCAATACACTGGGCAATAAATTACTTTCGACCATACGTCTTTGGAGAAAAATTCTTAGTGAAAAGCGACCATAGACCACTAACGTACCTTTTTTCAATGAAAAACCCCTCATCCAAACTCACTAGAATGAGACTAGATCTCGAAGAGTATGATCTCGAAGAGTATGACTAAAATTACAATTGATAATTTAAAACACATAAACCAACAAAATGCACATATCCTTCGAGTAACAACTCGATCAAAAACTAACTGTACTCCAAAATGAAAAGCCCAAAATATATGAAGTTTTGCATCATAATGACGTGAAAAATACGTCCGGCCTACGTTGCTGACACACAAGTGTTGTCTTAAGATGAAAAACAAAACCATTGCATATTTTAAAGTGAAACATTTACTCACTAAAGAGTTTTTTGACTCAGGTCAATTTTTTTCATTGCTTGAAAAAAATTGTAGCAAGTGAGTATAATATCACTAAAGTTAAAGTGTTTCCGAGCGACAAAATATTCAATATAATTAGCACCGGTGAATTGAAGGAAATGGGCAGAAAATATTTGATAAATGTAGAAGTAGCGCTACTACCTCGGACAATTAAAGTGGACCATAAAAATAAAGACGAAATTACAAGAATTATAAAAAAGTTTCACGACGATCCAATCACTGGTGGCCACAGTGGGGTCTCGAGAACAATTTCAAAAATAAGAAAATACTATCATTGGCGATATTTAACGAAACATGTTAAACAGCATGTAAAAACTTGTGAAAAATGCCAGAAATCAAAAGTTATAAAGCACTTACAGCCCCCAGCTGTAATGACTCCCACACCAGCTTCTGCATTCGATATAGTCTTGATTGACACAATAGGACCGCTACCTAAAAGCGAAAATGGCAATGAATATGCCATCACAATAATTTGTGACTTAACAAAATTTTTAATCACTATACCAGTACCCAACAAAAATGCAAAAACAGTGGCTAAAGCCATAGTAGATAACTTTATTCTGTCTTATGGCCCCATGAAAAAATTACTCACAGACATGGGAACAGAGTATAAAAACATTCTTTTAAATGAAATCTGCGAATTACTTAAAATCGCAAAATTTACGTCCACGGCATACCATCATCAAACTTTAGGGTCGATTGAACGCAGTCATAGAACGCTAAACGAATACTTACGTTCGTATATAGCAGTTGAAAAGGATGACTGGGATGAATGGTTAAAATATTTTACATACACCTATAATACCACCCCCTCATCTACTCACACCTACTGCCCTTTTGAACTTGTGTTTGGCAAAATACCAAACATGCTGGAGTTCACGAATACAGTTGATCCATTATATAATGCCGAGGACTATGCTAAACAACTCAAATACAGACTCCAATAGCTTATAACAGAGCAAAGACATTAATTAATAATAGAAAATTAATAAATAATAAACATGTAGATAAAACAGTAGCAGATAAAGAAATCAAAATAGGAGATAAAGTAGTAGTAATCAATGATACAGGACATAAGCTAGATCATAGATATTTGGGCCTATATATAGTAATTGATAAGGATAACAATTTTAACTACTTAATTGAATCTCAAAATAAAAAGTTGAAGGTTCATAAAAGCAAATTAAAACTTTATTTTGAATAATTAATTTTTTTATTCCTTTCATATATTTGTATATATTTTTATATAAACATATTAAAACCTTATTTCATTTGTACTTATAAAATAATAAGCATACAACAAACAAAAAAACAAAAAACCACAATTTTATCAATTTTATAACTGTATTATGTAAAATAAAAGCATGATCATGTGTTTCATTAAAAACAAATGATCACGCTTTCAGAGAGGGAAGGTGTAAAGAGTTATTCTATTTCTGTGACCACCACTGCATACTTCATTTAATTCTTCTATTCTTGTGACCGGCACTGTTAATGCATGCACCGCGTTATCTTAAATTCTATAAACATTCTTTCTCAAAGCTACACGTTCCGTTTAGTCAGCGGTTCCCATAAAGTCATTTGACTCCCTTAAATATATCTCGGCTTACCAACGCACAGTGGCCGAAATGGCCATCCTAGTGGAAATTAATTAAATTATCAAAGTTAATACTTTTAAAATTTTATATTTTTTAAAATTAAAGAATACATCCCTGATGCTATTGACATTTTTCGTTTTGTTGTGCTCGCTGTATTCGCACAGCTGTAATTCATCGAAGTCAACATTTGTTAGTGCAAGTTCTGCATCCACGATTCCCGCTTTTTTTTCTTGTAAATTGTTTTGATTAGCAAGTGTGACTTTTGGCGGATTAGAAATAAAATAATCAGCTAATTTTTATTATTCAAGTATGTATTTAATAAAAAAAATAAATTTTGTGATTTGTGACTACGTGTGCTATGTGAATTTCTCTGTGAAACTTAGTATATGTTCAGGGGTATGGTAATGGCCATTACTTGTGTTTCGTTAAGGTTCCTGTAAAATTTCCTGAGTTCCGGTCTAAATATATATTTTTCTGTTTATTCAAGTTATTGTGATTGTAAATGTCCAAAATGCAGCTGCGTATATCTGTGAATCTTAAAATAAATCTCATTTTAGGAAAAATGTTTGTTTCTAAACGGTTACTATATACAATTTGGCGCGATGAAGAAGATCCCCTAAAAAAATTTTTAGGTATGGAAACGCATGTATTTACAAACATTGTAAATGCAAATATGTTGAGCAAAGATCAGTGCATTGAAATAAAAAAAAAATTACGGAATTTTAATAGCAAGCTTGTTGCAAAGTGGCAAGATGCTAGTAGGAATCGTGCGGTATTTGAAAAACGCCAAAATGATTTTTTAGACACCGAAATTGAATTATTGAGTCCAACAAATTGTGAAAAACCTGGACGGCCAACAAAGGACTTTACTGATTCCTGTCTTAAAGGCCAAGTCAGGAAAGTTTCACCACTGGTTAAGGAAAATTCTTGCGAAAAGCTTATGCTAGCAGCTAGTGTGAGTCTTCAGAAAGCTGGAAAGAGAAATGCATCGCAAGTAGTTTCTTTGCTTCAAACTGATGTATAATTGGCTACCAAAGTGAAAAAAATAGTTGATTCCGGTGAAAATCTTCCAGTTAAATACTCACCTGATGAAGCTATGGCCCTTTATGTAGACGGAGATTACACAAAGCATTAGAGGTGGGCAATGGCACAATTTTTGGAGTGTTGACACACTAGCACATGTGCACCCATGTGTGTCAACACTCTGTGTTAGCACAATTGTGCCAAGACACATTTAAAAAATTCCTTTAATAACGCCGTTCAAAATATCAACACAATAAAAAGTGCTAACAACCATCGCTACTGATTTGTGAGATGAGTTTATTTGTTAGTAAATTGCTAGATAATAGTACACTAAAAAGTGTCAAAAATAGATTTATGAAATTTAATGTAAATTAATTTTTGTTATTTTGTATCTTAAGATATCAATTTATTGATATCTATAAATATGCATGCAATCTATACATATAACAATATGCAGAAATTTAAGCAAATATTTCTACCTCAAAGAGGCGTATAGCAACACAGTCAGCAATGTATTGCACCGCACAATAATGTGCTAGCGAAGTTGATAAGCACAGTAGTGTGTTATATCCCTACAGAACACAAAAGTGCTTTAACACTCAGTGTGTCTTGTTGTGAGTGCGTCTAAGCGCTGCTTCCATTTTGTGTGCTACTGTGCCACTGTGTGTGTTAACATAGTGTGCTAGCACACATGGCACACAACTAAGCGTCAGCACAGTGTCGAAGCACAGCACAGTGTTACACACCTGTACAAAGCATTCGTATAAGTTAATGCAGGCTGGTGCCAAATTACGCAACGCTAATATATATCCCAGTTATGATGTCTTAGTGTCAGCAAAAAAAAAGTGCTATCCAAATGGAATGAAAATAACTGATATTTCCGCTGAAGCGCCATTACAAAATCTGGTTGATCATACTGTCCAAAGAATTATTGAGTCACAGTCAAATTTTTTTCAGCACGTAAATGCGGAATTTAATGATAACATTACCGCAATATACAAATGGGGATGTGATGGTAGTAGTGGCCACTCTACTTATCGGCAAAGCTATACCAGTATTGATCAAAATATGGCCGATGAACATTTGTTTGTGGTTTGTATAGTACCATTACAAATACAGAAAGGGACAGAAATTTTATGGAAAAATTCCCGGCCATCTTCAACGCGGTTTTGTAGGCCGATAAAACTTATTTGTCATAAAGAAACATCTGATTTGGTTCGTTTAGAAATTGAAAACGTGAAAAAACAAATTTTGGAAATTATTCCAACAAATATTCAAAATTTTGAAATTCACCATCAATTCCATATGACTATGATCGATGGAAAAGTTTTTAGTGTAGTTGCGGAATCATCAAACCAAAGATGTGGAATTTGTCAAGCTTCACCAAAAATGATGAACGATCTTGATTTAATTAAAAACTTACCAGGTAACGTTGATTTGTACCAGTACGGTTTATCTACTCTTCATGCCTGGATACGTTTTTTTGAATGTATCATTCATATTGCCTATAGACTTCCTATTCAAAGATGGCAGGTTCGAAATTCTGATAGAGATGTAGTAAACGAAACAAAATCTAAAATTCAAGACGAATTAAGGAAGAATATGTGCCTGTTGGTTGATATACCAATGGCTGTTTCCGGCAATACTAATAACGGGAATACCGCTAGAAGATTTTTCCAACAACCAAAAATGGCTGCAGAAATAACTGGCGTAAATGAAAGTTTAATTGAAAGGTTCAGCGTAATTTTACGTACTATAGCTTGCGGATACCAAATAAATACTGAACTTTTTCGAGATTATACATTAAAAACAGCACAAATTTTTGTGGAAAACTATCCATGGTTTTATATGCCTTCTTCCGTCCATAAAATCTTAATACATGGAGCCGACATAATAAATAGTGTAGCTATTCCAATTGGTATGATGTCAGAAGAAGCCTTAGAAGCTAGAAACAAAGACTTGCGCAATTTCCGGCTGCATCATACACGAAAAACATCACGGCACAATACTATGCAAGATTTAGCACATGCACTACTTTTTTCATCTGATCCGCTAATTTCATCTTTGTCCAAAAGTACTTCTAGCAGTTCAAAAAAATATATTTTGTTAGATAAAGAAGTAAGAAGTCTTCTTTTAGACTTAAATTTACAGGAAGATATGCACATTGATTCGGATTCGGAATCAGAATAATATTTATATTGCTTGAAAGGCAAAAAATTAAATGTTAAAAAAATGTAAGAAAAAACTTTAAGGCGATATTAAAATTTATTTAGAAGTAAAATTTTTAAACGCTGACACCTGTGTATCTTTCTTTTTTTGTCTCTTTTACCACGATTTTTATTAAAAATTTAAAAATTTTGGAAAAAAAAAGTAAAATTTTCGTACAGTGTTATGTATTTGTTAAGGAGAGAATTTAAAGTCGCACAACAACTACAAAAAAAATACTACATTTTCATAACTTCACAGATTTGTGTATCATATTTCCATAATCCTTCATGCCAAATATTACTTTCATATCTTTTTTAGTTTTAGAGTTATTAATATTTTTCCGCTAAACAAGCCATTTCGGCCACTGTGCAACGGCTTTTGCGACGTTGTTTGTTTATCCATAATCACGATTATGCAGCGTTGGTTAATTTAGCTGCCTTCCTCTCTTTCATTCTTCGTATGCTAAGCTAAGCTAAGTTTGTAAAAGATAAGCTTGCTTGGTAGCAAGTAATGAAATAAAGATTCATTCGAAAACTTACTTAAAACTCGTGCGGTTCATTTAAAATACATTCTTTGCTTACTTCCGCAATAATTTGTAATCTATGGTAACAGAAACTCAGCTCAAGTAGCTGGCCCGTGCTTACTTGCTATTTTAAGCTGACCGTTGCACTTTTTAATTGTTCGGTGCTTGACCGTAAATTCAATTGGTAAGCATTACAAAAACGCTGATCGCTTCATTATTATTGAGGTAGGTCAGTGTTCGTAATTTATAATATAAAAACAACTCAACTTCGCTTGTGACGAATGAGTCACAACATTCGTCCCCCCTCTGACAAAGAAAAATTATGCTATTCATTTAGCAATAATTTTTCTTCACATGAATTTATCAGAATTTTGCATTATGTATGTATGTAAGGTTAATTTTAATACATAAATATTTAATCCCTTTTTCGAATATAGTTTTCTTTGAAATTTATATACATTTTTTATATGCAGTTTTTTTTACACCCCCACGCGTACTGCGTAAAGGGTATATTAATTTTGTCACGACGTGTGTAAAGCCACAAAGGAGGCGTGGTAGGTATAGAAAAGTATATATATTCTTGATCAGCATCACCATCTGAGTTGATTTATCCATGTCTGTCTGTCTGTCCGTCTGTCTGTCCGTCTGTCTGTCTCTGGACACGATTACAGCCGTAATTTTCAAGCTATCGCAAAAAAATTCGATATATGAGTATTTTTTTTTAAAACTAAGATCAAGTTCGAGAATGGGCTAAATCGGATAAAAACCACGCCTACCTCCCATACAACCCAAATAATGAAAACTCTATAAAGAGGTTGATATTACAGTTACAAAACTGAAACTCGTTACTTGTGTATTCTATGTCAAAACTTAGGTGTGTTAAAAAAACGGGCGTCATACACCCACTAACACACCCACCTCCCATTCAACCCCAAAATTGAAAACTCTATAAAGAGACTAATATTAAAGTTACAAAACTGAAACTCGGTATTTGTGTATTCTATGTCAAAACTTAGGTGTGTTAAAATGGGCGTCATCCATCCGACGCCCACCTCCCATACACCCCAAAATTGAAAACTTTTATTTATATATATGCTGCAGGAAAACAAATTGATATGTTTGTATTTTAGACACATAAAAATACCGAAATCTTCTAAAATCTCATACAAAAAGCTCTCCAATTTAAGATTCTTTAACCCTTAAGAATCGGCCGTGGGGGTATTTTAACTTCGGCCAAATCGAAAATATATATACCTTACTAGTTTATTCTAAAATTTGTGTTTTATTTTTAAGAATAATAATAATTCTTTTAATTTTGTTGTTAATAATAATAACTCTTATTAGAAATTTGTATCTTATGTTTTCCTTTTATACATTTCTTTTTCTTATTTTATACACTCTTTTCTCTTTTGGTGTTGTGTATATTCTCTTAAATAATGGATTTTTGATTTTATTTTTATGCATAATCGTAGTTACGTGAAAAATTATATTGTAGGTTTCCTTCCCCCTTATGAAAGAAAATGTTTACATTGCAGAGGTTTAATTTTCTTCAAACTTAAAGTACTTATATGTGAGAAGAGACAGGCATCATTTTACAGTTAATTTCTTTAAAATT
Organism: Tetanocera ferruginea; assembly: GCA_958299015.1. Lineage (NCBI taxonomy): Eukaryota > Metazoa > Arthropoda > Insecta > Diptera > Sciomyzidae > Tetanocera > Tetanocera ferruginea. Next base: position 84,316,855 of record OY282643.1, read on the forward strand.
CCTTGCATGTTTACATAGTTTATTAATATTGTTGTTGTGTGCTTAATAAGTTTTATATAATTTCAATCTATCTAATATTCTTTACTTTATTTATGTGTATCTGTTCGTGGGTCCTAGTAATTTTGATGATTATAATCAATAAAAAAATAATTATTTATTTGATTGTCGATAAAGTTGTTCCTCTTGCTGGCATTATTATGATGACTCTGCTGATGTTCTGTCTTTGATGATCATTTGATAACCGTCACTGACAAGTATATGTCACACCCTTTTTCTTCTCTATTGAGTATTTAAACTACTATACTTCGGTGAAGTCATGAAGTTACAAACAAGATGCCAAATTTCGTTTTTATTTCGTGTTTTGTGTTGTTCATATTTTCGTAAGTTTATATTAAAGTTTGCTTTTAGTTTGTACAAGCTATGTTTGCTAGTGTTGTTAATTGGGAAGCGACTCTATAAATTGTTCAAAGCCCTTGGTTTCGTTCTGGTTGAGCGTTTTGTTAGAAAGGTATAAACTAAATGCAGGTATTTCACATTATAGACGTTCTTTCGTGGTTTTCTTAAACCAGAATGAATTTCGTAATAAAAAATTATGCATATCCGAATTCATTCTTAAGCGTTGTTTTTGTAAGCATTTCAATTACAAATAAATCTTACGACTTGATTGATTTTCTCGCTTAAATGGAGAAAATAAAAAATTGTTTGATTCTTGTGTATAAAATCTGTCGCTAAAATTTCAAATTTTTAATAACACTATGTAACCCTCAACATTCCACAAACATTTAAGAGCTTGAATATTTTCTTGTTGTTTTTTACTGCTTTCTTATTTGTTTTACTTGAAACTTGTCTTGCCTCATTATTTAACCTTTGATACTTTTAACTCTTACGTCTTAGACCTCGAACTTCGTCAGAATAGCTCCTTTCTCTTGTATTACGTTGTCCGCCAGATGGATTCAGTTTTATTGCTGCTACCGCAAGAACTAGTACCACGATTATTGATACGGAAAAGTTTCGTGTAACAAATGTGTAGTTTTGATTCTTAAATTTCTTAAATTAACCTTAAAACTTTTTAATCTTTTGAACTTTAACCCCCTTCTAACAAATAATTAATTATATATTGTTTATTGATTAAAATCAATTTTCTTTTCATTTAATTTTTGAAAACTTATTTTCAAAAATTACAAATTTAATTTGCAAATGCCTATGTCAAATTTAAAAAAAAATAATAAATGAATACATTTATCTCATCGCATTTAAAAAAGAATTGTTTTTTTTTTTGTTTTTTAAATTCAATATTTATGTTTAATGAAACTAAATTAGTTTCGTTTGAATTTATTTTCATATTTTTGATGTAATTTAATGTCTGATTGAATTTTTTATTTAAATTTTAATTTAATTTAATTTTTACTTTTATAACTTTATTAAATTATTCTGTATTTGCTTAGCTTTTCCTTTTATAAAAATCTCAGTGGTGCCCGGACTTTTTATTGCTATGACCTCATATGGGCCTATCCATATTGGTGAAAATTTATTTTTTCTAGCCTGATTTTTCATCTGTACCAATTTTTAATTCTACGGATTAAAAGAGTTATACTGTATTTTTAATAATTATTTTGCTCGCTCCTGGTTCTGTCTCACTAGTTTGTGAGTTCTTTGGATTTGGTATTTAAGGATTTTTTAAGGATCTTCGGTGTTATACACCGGACTACATTTACGTTTGAGATTAGTTGGCATTTCTGAATTGAACCCATAGAAAGGTTTGAACGGTGTTTGTTTGGTGCTCATGTGCGGTGTGTTATTGTGCACATGCATGGCAGATGTAAATCACTGGTAACAATTTGACCCGTCCTCCTTAGCGAAACTTCGTAAGTATTCTGCTAATGGACGATGGCTTCTTTCCAATGAGCCATTAGCTTGTGGGTGGTATGGAGTTATGTGTAATTTCTTAATTCCTAACATTTTACACACATCCGAAAATAGTTTCGACACAAAATTTGAACCATTGTCGGTAATCAGAACTTTTGGAGTATTGTGACGAGTTATAATTTCGTCGAAGAACGCTTTTGATACTGTACTAGCGTCAGTATCTGGTATTGCGACACATGCCATGTATTTCGAAAAATCATCTTGAAAAGTAAGTATGTATTTATTTCCTGTCACAGTCTCTGGCAGGATACCCTTTATGTCCATGTAAACTTTATCAAATGGACGCGTCGGTGTATCTGTTAACACCATGGGCATTTTTGTTAATTTAGAGCATTTATTAACCTGGCATTTTTGACATTATTTAAAATATTCCTTCTTTAAATGTCTTTTGGAATTACTATTTCTTTATTCTGTTGGTCTAACACCTCATCATATTGTTCACTAGATTTCTCTGCAGTTTCTTCCGTTTCAATTTCCTTTGCTTGTTCTTTAGCCTTTGACCTTGTTTGAACCATTACTATATCCTGCTCTTGTTGGGGTATCCTACTAAGCGCATCCGCATTTAAATTTCGTTTACCTGGCTTATATATAATTTCATACTCGTATTCTGAAAGTTTGTGCCGGAATCGTGCTAAGCGCGATGTTTGGTCTTTCAGATTTGCTATTCCCCTCAATGATTGATGATCTGTATATATCTTAAAAGGCCTTACCAACAGATAAGCCTGTGGGTATTTACTGTGAATGTTGCGGAATAAAAAAAACAGTCTTTAAGATTATTTTAATGCTAAATGTTTATTTACAATGATCGACGTCTTTTTGCTACCGATGTTCGATTTCTACTGATACTTAAGGCAGCAGGGACCATATTCCCTGCCACCACAAAACCTTTAACAAATAACGTATGGCCACGTACCACCAAGCGGCCGCACACATACAAAGCATCACGAGTACGATTTTGTTTATTTCCATATTGTAATAATTCGCGTAATAATAATTCGCGCAAACATTTGCGCTGAGCTTTATAGCTGACCGCCTCGTCATCAGCGCTAATGACGCGACGGCTTAGACAGCTTAATGTGCGCGTATGTGTATGTGTGTGTGTGCGACGAGCTGACTCAGCCACAACCAAGACTATGTATTGAGTGATTGCCTGCCTGCTCGCTGGGTAGCTAAACCAGCGCGCAGGCAAACCAACGCTTGTTGTTGTGTATACAAACTTGTGAGTCAGCGCTAGTGTTTAAGTTAAGGGTGTCAGGTTGCCGCTACAATGTTTGCAACGGCACTCTGACTGCTGAGGATAGGAATGTGCTTGATTTGCGGTTCTGTACAATCAAGTCACACTATCCCCAGCGCCCAAGACATAAAATCAAAGTGGCTCAAAATTGCTAGCAAATATAAATGTTTATATTATATTTTAGGTATGCGACAAAGTGTCGCCAGCTGGCTAGAAGAGCCGAAACACGAAACTATGCTCGTAGGGGGTGACGGAACAAAGTGTACCGCCACAATACTCCCCCCCTAGTGTTTCAGTTAATACATAATATTAATTATTCATTAACGTAGTTTGACAGGAACTCTGACTCTTCTACCGCTCCTAGTAAAGACCGGAGTTGGTGGCTGCCTTGATAACTCTATACTGGTACGGCATGTGCGTTGAGAGCGACCCTGAGTCGATCCCACGATGTCCACCGGTGGACCGGAAAAAGTCACGGTCTTCTTTGTCACCGTCATTTTATTACTAGTTTTACTAGGTCCCGCGATGTCCAACGGCGGGCTGGTAAAAGTTGACACAGCCTTGTTGCTACACTTAAGTGAAGATTTCTTGTTTAATTTTGATCCCACGGTGTCCAACAGTGTGCCGGAAAAAGTTGTCACGGCTCTGCTGTTACCGCTATTTTTATGGAACCACTCTATTGGCTTTCGTCCCACGGTGTCCATCGGCGGGCCGGTAAAAGTTGACGCGGCCTTGTTGGCACCAATACTGGTAGAAGGACCCATGTTGGTTGACTGCGCCGCTAGACTAACTGGTTCGTCGTCAGGTTTGACTTAAAAGCCTGCTTTCAATCTATCCACCGACAACTTCGCAGGTTTTCCTTTTATGATGATGGTGAAGTACTTGTCGTTTCGTTCCACGACTTTATATGGTCCATCGTAACTTGGCTGCAGAGGGAGTTGCACTCGATCACATCTTATAAAAACGTGAGTGCAGGTTTTTAACTCAGGCTGAACAAAAACTTTTGGGTGATCATGGTGAACTACGGTTGCTGGACTTACTTTCAGCATTGCTTCTCGCAGCGCTGCCACAAAGTCGGCCTCACCTAACTTCTTTTGAGATGGGGCTAAAAATTCACCGGGTAATTTTAAAGTTGTGCCAAACACCATTTCAGCCGGTGTTGCTGCGAGGTCTTACTTGCAGACTGAACGTAGGCCGAGTAGTACTATTGGTAACACGTCACTCCAACGCTCATTGTCGTGACACGTAATTGCTGCTTTCAGCGTTCGATGCCATCTCTCTATCATCCCATTGGCCTGTGGATGATAAGGCGTTGTGCGAAAATGCTTGATGCCCAGCATATTGTTTAATTGGCGAAACAGATCCGACTCGAATTGACGACCTAGATCCGTTGTTATTCTGACTGGAATACCAAAGCGTGCTATCCATCCCGATACTAAATTTCGTGCTACTGTCTCAGCAGTCATATCTGAAATTGGAATGGCTTCAGGCCAGCGGGTAAATCTGTCAATGATGGTAAGGCAATAACGTTTGTCCCGAGATACCGGTAACGGACCGACCAGATCAATATTAATATGTTCAAACCTTTCACTAGGATTAACATAGGCCTTGAGTGCTGTTTTATTGTGCCTGCCTACTTTACTCTTCTGGCAAGGGACACATGCTTTGACAAACTCATGGATATCTTTCTTCATGTTTGGCCACACGCATCTACGTTGAACCAGCTTGTTAGTCGCCTTAACGCCAGGATGCGCGATGCCATGTAACTTAGCCAGCATCGCTGCGCGAAATTTCAGGGGAATCAGTGGTCTTATCACACCTAGCGACGTATCACAATGAATTGAGTCATCCGAATGAGGCAATTTAAAAAGCTTTATCACCAAAGACGAAGACTGGCGAATGTCTGTTGAAAATTGCCTAATAAAGTCTAGATGACGTGCCTGTCTTGGTGAAGCTTTATCTGCACTTTGTTTAAACGCAAAAATTAGTGGCTTATGATCGGAAAAAATTATGAATTGTCGTCCTTCCACCATGTACTTAAAATGTTTTACCGCCAAAAAAATTGCCAACAATTCTCTGTCATAAGTGCTGTACTTTTTCTGTGCGTTGTTCAACTTTTTTGAAAAGAACCCTAATGGCTGTCGATTACCATTGCAGCTTTGGTGTAGCACTGCTCCAATAGCGAAATCTGAAGCATCGACGCTTAAGGAAAGCTCAGCATCCGGCGCGGGGTGATGAAGTAAGGTCGCGTTGGCATGATCATTTTTGCATTTTTCGAACGCTGTAACAGTTTCTTGAGACCAAACTAAGGGTGTCTTGTCGTTCTTCTTGTTGCCAATGATCATGGCTTGCAACACAGCCTGCGTTGCAGCTGCGTTAGGGATAAAGCGACGATAGAAATTTATCATACCTAAAAAGCTTTTTAAATCCCGAGCCGTCATTGGTTTGGCGAACTCCCTGATTGCGCTTACTTTACATTCATCCGGTTGTATGCCATTTTTACTAATTTTATGCCCCAGAAATTTTACTTCTGACTTGCCGAAATCGCACTTGGTCGCATTACTAGCTAACCCATTTTCACGAAGAAGCTGCAGAATTCTACGCAGGTGTTCCCTATGCTGCTTCCGTCTGGGGAAGCCACGCAAATATGGTCTATGTAGACAAAAGCGTGATCCGTTTCGGACGCCAACATTCTCTCTTTGTAACACAATCCTGCATTTTGTGTCCTTACCTTTTTTGCACACCATTTACATTTAACCTCATATTTGTTTGATACTTGAATTATGTTGCCATTGCTCTTTTGATTTATGTTATAATTATTCAGACTTCTGTCATAACTGCTTTGATTTATTTTTGTTTCATTGTTATTCATATTTCTGCTAGCTGAACAGCTTAAATTATATTCGTGACCATAATCTCTACACTTCTGACAATAAACTTGATTTTTTACTGCATAGCACTCATCGCTTGTGTGCCCTATTCTACTACAAAATGAACATGTTAAGTTAACATTTCTTGACCTTCTATCCTCATAATTTCTCGTTATTTGAATTCCTGGCAGGTTCTCTGATGAAGAGTAAGCCCTTTGACCCGCCTGAACTTCACGATCAACCACCCTACATGCCACATAATTTTTATTCAAATTTATACCAAATGTCCTCTGATTTGGTCTCGTATTTTTCCCTCTTTCGATAAGCCCAAATGCACTTATCGCTTCTTCCACTACACTCTCAAATGTTTCTGTTTTAACGCTTAGCATATGTATTCTAAGAGTTGAATCCTGCAGACCAACTTTTAATTACAGTTTTATGTAATTCACTTAAAAGCGCTGACTCACCGTCTTTGTATTCGTTATTAATTATATATTTTGCTGTTGTTTTAAGAGCACTTAACCGTCTTGCATACTGCCTTATTTCGTCACCAGGTTGTTGTAATGTCTTTTGTATTTCCTGCCATACTACATATAATTCTTTTCGTTCCAAAAACGTTTTCTTTATTAGTATAAATAATTCATTAAGATTGTTAAATTGTCGTGGTCTTAATAATTTGAAAGCATCTCCATAAAGTCTAAGTTTCACACATTGAATACATTTTTCTAAATTCGATTCTCCTACCACTTAGAAAGCTTATTCTGTTCCAAGTATAAACTTATACACTTCCTCCTGTAGCTCTCCGGAGTCTGCTCCTCAAAATATAGGCACAAGCTCCCATACTGTTTTCGGTATCTCGCATATGTTCATTCTTAAATTTGTTTTTATGAAGCTGTTTTCATTATCTTTTCGTTGTCTTTAAAATTTTTATTTGTGTTCTACTACAATTCTCGCCCTATATCATAGTTTCTCTGAAAATCTAATTCTGTGATCGAACCTAAAAAATTTTTATGGTTTACTGGTTTTACACGTTATTAATTATATTTTGGAGGGTCCGGTCAACTACAAGGAAGGAATAATTGAAGTTATTATTATTAATTTATTTGAACACGGGTAACCGAGTTCGAATCACTATCCTTAATAGGGACTACCCTTTTTTAAAAGGACTACCGGCTGCGCCATAATGTTGTGTGGTGTTTTTTTTTTATTTTTTTTTTTTGTATTATTATTTACATTACATGTACAAAAACAATTCATATTTAATATTTATCCTCAGCGCCGATAAGGCATTAATGAGGTAAGCTGGCTTATTATAAGTACATAATAATTAACTTAATATTAATATTAAAATTTTTAATGCATCAATGAGAAAGAAAAGAAAAAAAATAAGATTTAATAAAAAACAAAAGAAGCGATTCGAGATTTTGAAATAAGTGCTCTTCAACATTAATTTTAAAAAGAGATATTCTACTTCGATTTTTTAGAAATAGTGGTAGTTGGTTGAACTCAGCAATACCTAAGTATTCAAAGCGTTGCTTTGTGGTTTCTAACCTACACCTTGGTACTCTTAAATTCTGTTGGTTCCTGGTATTAAACACCGACTGATTTTGTAAAAATTTAATAGTGTGGTAACCAATACTGTTTAAGCATTTGTATATATACAATAACACGTTGGGGTGCAGATAAGATTATTAAGTGAGAATGTTGAATATGTAATTGGTAGATTGTAAACTACTTTAAGAGCTTTATTTTGCATGCTCTGAAGCGATTTCAACACATTAGTATTTTTATAACCATAAATCATATAATTAAGATGGCTTTGTACCAAAGCGTGGTAAAGTAACAATTTTGTGTTATTGTTTAATTTGTTTTTCATTTTGTACAAAATACCAATTACAGGAGCTATTTTTCTTTTAATTTCACAAATATGTAAGTCCCAGGAAAGATTGTTTTGTAACGTTATTCCCAAGTACTTCACAGAGCTTGTTTCTTGAATTAAATTTCCATCGACAGAAATTCTAAAACTATTGTTTGAAGCACTGGAGTGTGGTCTGAAGCGTACCAGCTTAGTTTTATTCGCATTAAAAACGAGCTTTTTTATTCTAGCGAACTCTAAAATAAGGGAAACATCGCGTTCCATATATGATTTCAAGACTAGATCATATTTATAAGGATAAAATATAATCACGTCATCAGCGAACAAATACACACGACCAGTTAAATTTAAATAAGACAAGTCATTTAGATATAAAGAGAAAAGCAACGGTCCTAAGCAACTGCCTTGGGGAACACCGCATTAGACTTCCAGAGTAGTGCTTTTAACGCCATTTAGTTCTACATACTGTTTACGATTTTTTAAGTAACTTTCAAACATCCTTAACTCTTTTCCGACAACACCATACAATTTTAATTTTTGCAACATTATATTGTGATGAACTATGTCAAAAGCTTTCGAAAAGTCGAGAAACAAACCTGCAACTCCGTTGAAACCTTGATCCAAGCCATGACAGATATAATTTTCCACATTTACAACAGTTTCTTCGGTACCACAACCTTTTTTGAACCCGTACTGGTACTTGTAAATGAAATTACTGTTGTCGACATATGACGAAAGCCTTTGGTGGATCAGTTTTTCAAATATTCTATCGATAATAGATAGAAGTGCAACTAGACGAAAACAATTAACTGTCGAGGCCTTTAAAGTTTTAGGAATTGGTACTACCTTGCTGAGTTTTAAACAATCGGGATATATTGCTGTGTCAATAATTTTGTTGAAAATGGTTACTAAAATTGGTTTAATAGCTTCTCTACATGCAACAATTAACTCTGGTGAGACATTATCAAATCCAGCTGACTTTTTTAAGTTCAAATTGCTAATAATGAAGTCCATCTCAGTTAAAGTGACAGGTCGAATAGTAAAACGGCTTGTACTTTGACACAAAGTTTTGAGGAGGTAACAGTGATCATCAGAAAAGATTGGTAATTGCTTCCTCAAGTCATTGACAGATTGTATAAAATATTCATTAAATATATTAACTTTCTTATTTTCATCTAAAATTCTTATACCAGCAGGAGACTGAATGTCATAGTCTTTTTTTGGTACGCGCCCGAGACAACTATTTACGAAATCCCAGCACTTTTTTGGATCACCATGGAACTTTTCCAAGTTGTCACGATAGTAATTGTCCCTTGATATTTTGCATGCAGTCCTAATTACTTTACTTATTCGCTTTAGCAAACTGTCACATTTACCGTTTTTATTTTTACGTCTTTTCATCAGTAATTTCCGTTTCACCATAATTAGAGTTTACAAATTTTTATTAATCCACGGGGTTATTTCAAATCTTAACTGTAATCTATTCTTGCTATATATCGTCGAATGACTGATGGTATCACCTAAACAAAATATAAGTTTCTCTGCTAACATTGAAGAGCTTCCAGATAAATCGATTTGTGACAATTTACAATTCAAGTAGTCTCTAGCCTTAATATAATCGAAGTGAGTTTTGACTTTTTCAATGTATCGATTAGAAACAATATCGGTACAAAATTTGCAGCTTATTATGTTGTGGTCTGTAAGCTTGCACTCTACAGAGTCGACAAAAATTTTATCGAATACATTACTGAATACTTGATTAATACAAGTTCCACTTGCAGGCCTTGTTATCATATTGTGTGTATTGTGACAATCATAACTTTGAAGTAATTTCGATAAAACAGAAAATTGAGAACTCTGGAACAGGTCAATGTTTGAGTCCCCAACTAAAATGACAGCCCCACGCGTACTCATAGCCATAAAGTTTTCCAAAATGGTAAGAAATATGCTAATTGGACTTTTTTGAGAGCGATAGAATGACGCTATCCTTAACGACTCAACCTCGACTAGAAAATGGTCTAATTTAACGGATACTAAGTCTAAAAAATTTTCATTTTTACATGTCTCGACAGAAAACTTTAACCTATTACTCACGTAGAGCGAAGTATCACCATAACTGTCACTTCTGCAGCAGTGAACATTGCAATATCCAGGAATTGAGTAAAGCTGAATTGAATTTTCTTTAAACCACGTCTCCTGAACCGCTATTATGTCTGGCAGTTTTTTTTTATTGCACATACTTGCAATAAAAGATTTAAATTTATCAAACTTATCAATTGATGAAGCGCTTCTAATGTTTACACTAATAATATTTAAGAAAGAGCACTTTAAGTTGAAAATGTAATCATTAAAACCTGAAAATTTATTGAAATATTGATTTTTAATCATGAGATCGGGTAAAATAGTTACTCATAAACAATAGAAACTTAATAAAATTTAAACAATAGAAACTTAATAAAATTTAAATAATACAAAATAAAACTTAATTTGGCGAGACATACACTATATCGTCATCATCAGAGGTAACTTCTTCATTAGCTGCGACGGAACTTTTGTTGTTGCTAACCATTGATCTACGTTTTAACAGCTTAGCATTTGTTGTTGTACCTAACAAAATTTTGTCCACCTCCTCTTCGCATCTGATTACTTGTGGTCTCGATGTGTCCGACTTCTTATAAAAAACTCGTCCATTCCTTGCAAATACAAGATAATAACCAACATTTTTCAGTGTTCTTGCATACTTTAAAAGGTTATGAGTCTCTCTATTTAGGAAATCATTACACAGTGCAACACCAAAAAAAATAACCATATACGGACACCACTACGTGATAAAAGACTAAAAAAAAAAGACTCGTGTCTCCCAATTTTCCCCAAAGTCATGCACTTTTTGTTTTATGGGCCACGCCTACCTCCCATACAACACAAATAATGAAAACTCTATAAAGAGGCTAATATCAAAGTTACAAAACTGAAACTCGGTATTTGTGTGTTCTATGTCAAAACTTAAGTGTGTTAGAAAAATGGGCGTTATCCACCCACTTACACGCCCACCTCCCATACAACCCCAAAATTTAAAACTCTATAAAAAGACTAATATTAAAGTAACAAAACTGAAACTCGGTATTTGTGTGTTCTATGTCAAAACTTAGGTGTGTTAGAAAAATGGGTGTTATCCACCCACTAACACTCCCACCTCCCACACAACCCCAAAATTGAAAACTCTATAAAGAGACTAATATTAAAGTTACAAAACTGAAACTCGATATTTGTGTGTTCTATGTCAAAACTTAGGTGTGTTAGAAAAATGGGCGTCATCCACCCACTAACACGCCCACCTCCTATACAACCCCAAAATTTAATATTTTATAAAAAGGCTTATATTTATGCTTCAGAAAAACAATTTGATATGTTTGTATTTTAGACACATAAAACTAACAAAATTTTCTAAAATCTCATACAAAAAGCTCTCTAATTTAAGATTATTTAACCCTTAAGAATCAGTCGTGGGGGTATTTTAACTTCGGCCAAGTCGAAGATATACCTTACTAGTTTTTTAATATTTTTGTAATAGATAGCATAGTAACTCAATGTTGAAGTAAATAAAAAACAAATGAAATTAAAAAACGGTGTTAAGAATCATCTCTAGGAAGTTTATATGTTTTAGAATTTTGTTTATTGAGATCTTAGGTACATTTTTGTAGTTGATTGTTTCCTTGAAGTTTGAACGGTTTGCTACCTATGGACCTGAACACGAGAAGAAAGGTAAAAAAAAATCGAAATTTTTTAAGTTTTTTGCGATTTTGACCTGGAAGGTGAAGTTTTTTGGATTTTATATGTTGGCAATTTTTGTTCCTTATGACAAGAGCTACAACTTTGCCTCTGAGAGTAAATCGAAATTCTGAACGGTTTACAAGATATGAGCCTGAGAAAATGATCACATTTTTACGAAAATGATACCGAGGCCCCAAATCTTTGGGGGCCCATAAAACAAAAAGTGCATGACTTTGGGGAAAATTGGGAGACACGGGTCTTCTTTTTTTAGTCTTTTATCACGTAGTGGTGTCCGTATATGGTTATTTTTTTGGTGTTGCACTGTGTAATCTTAAATTCGAGAGCTTTTTTTTTTTTTCAGCAACACCTTTTAAAATAGTGTCGAATAGTGTCGTATTGTTCAGACATAAACTGTATGGTTTTTTGTGTGTCAGACAGCTGATCCAATTTATTGAGCTTTGTTTTTATTGCTTGCAGCTATTTCTTCACTTCGCTGTCACCTCCTTCGCATATATGACAAACAAAAACTTCACTCTCGTTGTCTCGTTGTCACTCTGTCACTCAAATTGACGTTTGTCTAACTTTGTACATTGTGAGTGAAACTTTTTGGCGCATTTATCGCACTCAATAAAATATTCTTCTTCTTTCATTGCTCACAAATTAATTTCTTATTTTTATTGGTTTTTCGACTTGCACTTGCCATCCTTTTAGGTGTTCTCATGCACAACTAATTACTTTGCTTAATTCAAAGTTTTTTTATTTAAAACAATTGATTTAAACTAACAAAAAAAATTTTTTTTAAATATAATGCTTTAATAACTGCACTACACTATCTAACACTATCTAAATTAGAACTTTGCCGATAGGGTTTCCAGCTCGACTGTGTTCTTCGTTGAACCCACACAACACTGTTGTGTAACGTTATATATATACTCACCAAATAATGCTGTCCTTTACCGGTGGAGCCTGAAAGTTTAAAATGAAACTGCACTTCTTTATTATTTAATTAACACTCCTCTTTATTTATTAATTTTACTCTTATTTATATCACAATTTTAAATCTTAAAATCTACTTGGTCTCAAGATCATTATCTTAACTTCCGTAATGAAACTTGATGACAATTACATAATAGTTACATATATACAATTAATCTAGACATTAAACTAGACATTTTTGCTAAACAACTTATAAATATGCATACTTCGTATTTTAAATATAAAAACAAACATATTACAAATATACATTCTTTGTTTACTTCCCGTGGCCCGTGCTTACTTGCTATTTTAAGCTGACCGTTGCACTTTTTAAATGTTCGGTGCTTGACCGTAAACTTCAATTGGTAAGCATTACAAAAACGCTGATCGCTTCATTATTATTGAGGGAGGTCAGTGTTCGTAATTTATAGTATAAAAACAACTCAACTTCGCTTGTGACGAATGAGTCACAACAATCCTCCCCCCTCTGACAAAGAAAAAATATGCTTTTCATTTAGCAATAATTTTTCTTCACATGAATTTATCAGAATTTTGCATTATGTACATATGTATGTAAGGTTAATTTTAATACATAAATATTTAATCCCTTTTTCGTATATAGAAATTTAGATTTAGTATATATCGCACACTAAATACAAAACAGTCACAAGTCAAAATTTTTTTATACCGACTTTTTGTTATAAATCAATTCACAAAACACATATCTCACTATCTTTTTCATTATTTTCTTCATTAACTAGAAGAATGAAGTTTGTGTGTTTAAATGCAAATTGCTTCTCTTCTGTAGTATCAACCAAAGAGTTTTATTTTTCGCTTTTCCTGAAAAGTCATGTTTTTTGAGTTGTGACTGTTTTGTATTTAGTGGGCGATATATGCAGTGATTTTTTATTCTAAAATTGGTTGGGATTGGTAATCAAGATTGATCCATGATTTTTATGGTTGGGAAGGGAGGATAGAAAAGCAAATAACATCTTCAGCTTTCCAACTCTTGTAACTTGGTTTTTGCTTTAATTTCTTTTGGTGTTTCAATAGTTTTTTTTCAATTTTATATGCAACTCAAGCATTGTTTTCTTTTATTCCTAGTAGTCAGTGGTTTGATTTTTAAATATATACGTGTATGATTTTTTTTTTGTTCAATGGTTTTTCTAAAGTTGTGGAGAGCAAGAACCACGCCTTTTCCGACGAGCTTAGTCCAGGTTAAACAAGCATGCACCCCGCTCCACCACCCACAACTAGACCGCTTCATGACAATTTAAACGTGGTTGCATTGCAAATACGCTGTAAATAGGATGGAAGTGAGTTCCAAAGACGTATTGTATTAACAAAAAACTGCCGTTCCGATGCTATGCAGGCATGTTTAGGTTGAACTAGGTTGTTACCGCGCTGGAACCTTAAAAATTGTAATTTTTCATATAAATAAAGGGGTTCCTTTGTAAAAATAATCTTATACAAGGAAACTAACGCTCTCAGGTTCAAAAGATGGTCAAAAGTCATACTAAAGATTTGTTTTGCATATTGTGATATGCTGTCGGTTCGTTTCAGTCCAAAGATATAGCGAGCGATGTTGTTATAAGCAACTTTCAGTTTGTGCTTACTTGCAGTATGAAAAAATTTCAGACCCGTACAGTAGTGTGGGAACGATATACGTTTATGCTAGTAGCATTCTAATGTTAAAAGGGGTAACATATTGCGTAGCCCAAAGACTGCGAAGCATACTATAGATTTTTCTTACGGTAATGTTGACATGATTAATCCAGTCTAAAGTGCTGTTGAAAGTAATGCCTAGGTTTTTTGCCGTTTTAACAACTTCAATACATGAGCTATTTAGTTTGACAACCGGTATAGTCAAGGCGATATTATGTTTTCTGGCTATAACTAAACATTTCGACTTGTTTGGGTTGAGGCAAAGACCGTTAGCAGATACCCAATCATTTATTTTACGCAAATTTTCATTCAAACTAGCGACAGAGGAATGAATATCAGACCTACGGCTGCTAGAATACAGCTGCACGTCATCAGCATACATTTGGATGCCACAACCGTGGAGGACAGAGGATAAGTCATTAATGTAGACCGAAAATAAAAGCGGACCCAATACAGAACCCTGGGGTACGCCATGGTCCACACATAAAAAGTTTGAGGTCGCACATCCGATATTCACTGCTTGTGTTCTATTGGTAAGATATGAGCTAATTAGTCGAGTTGCAGTTGCGGAAAAGTTTAACTAGCATTTAAACCTGCTTGACAATTTTGAACATAAAATTTGATGATCTACCATGTCGAAAGCTTTCGAGTGATCAAGGTGTTATATTTAACGTCCGATGGTCTCCGTGCTTTCATGAGGAGAAGAGCGACCATGGACGGAAAGAAAAAGACGTTTATTTGATTTTGTTGTTTATGGTTGATTTATATTTTATTTTGTTTGATTTATATCAACAATGGCCCGCTGTCTATGCGTGGCTGCGACCAAAGTTTGATTTTTATTTTATAATTTTAATCTAAAAAGGCCCGCTGTCTAGGCGAGGCTGCGACCAGTTTAGATATTGTAGGCTTAAAACTATCTTTCTTTCTTCGATCGTTTCTACGGTGGTTTATAAAGGAAAATTCTCAGTTTTCGAGGGCGTTTCCATATTCCAATAATTCCAATAATTTCCAATAAGTGGAAATTCAAATAGATACCAACCAATCAAAATCAAAACATAAGCTACATATATTTAGGAAATGTAAATCATTATGTAAATTTACATATCGTTCTACTTCCCCTTAGTGATACGCGATCACGTACACTTTGCATGTTACGCAGTTGCAGGCAATGCACCTTGCAAGCAGCGCAGTAACTAGGGTAGGTAAATGAACGGCCTTTGCTGACCGTGAAAGCCAATGCCGATGCACCCAAACAGCCACGTTTAAGTCGGAATCACTTGACAATAAAAACAAAGCATTGGTTTTGTTTATTTTGGTAATTTAAGCATATGCGCTTAAATTAGGTCAGTATGTTTTTCTTTTCTTGAACGCCGGCAATTTGAGTCGCTGTACTCAAATTGGGTTGTTGTCGTTTGTAGTATTATATTCTTTGTTTATTATTTGTGTCGAAATGCAGATCGCTGCATTTTTTATATCGACATCTGGTAATAATATTTATTGAGTTGGTTCTTTGGAATTGGTGTGAGGTCGGGTGTACAAAGTGTACATGCAATGTTGTGGGATACAACAAAGGAGAATCACGAAAGTAACTTCATTTCGATCGAGATTTTTTTCATTATTCATCATTCACGTCTAGTAGAACAGTTACGCAACTGCGCTTTGCTCGGAATCCTGATTGTCTGTCAGTTAAAAGTTTGTTATGTAAGAAAAATTTGCTTGTCTGTTTGTACATAAGTGATTCAAATACTTTGGATAAATATGGCAAAATAGATATGGGACGTAAGTCATTTCCAGTTTTTGGAATGGGAATTATTTTGGCTTTTATCCAAATAGCGGGGAATTCTGATTTGGTTATAATTGTGTTGAAAATTCGCTTAATGAAAAACAGTAGTACAGGAAGAAGTAGTTTGAAGAATTTTGGATGAATTCCATCGAAACCAACAGCATTTGATTTGATATCTAAGCAACTTTGTACTATTTCGGAATATTCAACGCAATGGAAGCTAAAAGATAGGTTCGAGCTAAGATTTCTTTGAAAGTAGCGATAACAGTTTCCATCTGGTGTTGGCATAGGAATATCAATACACTTATGATTTAGATCCTCAACATCTACACTAGTATCAGTGGGCGGAGAATTTCTACCAACTCCAATTTGTCGAAATATGCTCCATTTCATTTTGCAGTCTATTGCCGAACTAAATTTTGTTTCGAAGTATTTCAGCTTAGCAACCTTCATCGCCCTGACTACATCTTTTCTAAATGTTCGGAAAATATTATATCAGTCTGGTGTTTTCAGACGTTTCCATTTGTTGTATGCCGCATCGCGTTTCTTTATTAGGTTTTTAATCGCACTTGAAAACCAAGGCCTATCATAACGTTTAAGCACTTTAGTTTTGAGTGGAACGTATTTTTCAAATAATGCGTTGACATTTCGTTGTAGTAAGTGCAACTGATCATTTACAGATTGCATGGAAAAAATGTCTGCCCAATTGACAAGATTTAGCTCTAGCTGAAGTGAATTATAGTCGATATTTTTAAAATCGCGGTATGATATTTTTTGTTCGGGTACTAGCAACTGGAAATTATAGCAGAGGAAAATAAGGTCATGCTTGGAAAAAACAGGAGCGGAAAGTTGGTCATAAAGTAAGACTTTATCATTATCATCGACAAAAAACAGGTCTAGCAATGTATTTCGAGTTTCGGTGAAATGCGTAGGTATATTATAGTTAGGCGACGTAAGACCAAGGGCACCCATGTCATCAGATAAATGAGTTTCTACCACATATTATAATATCATCAAAGGAGTTTGCTACCGATTCAATTTTCAACAGTAAGTTTTCTGTACTGATATTACGTTTTGGCCTATTGACTGCACCGACAAGTAGTTTTTTAAATTCGTAAACTATATCAACACATAAGAACTCAATTTCATCCTCTAAGTTTGATTTACTTATAAAGTTGCATGAAATCCCGCTTTTAACAAAAATTGCAACACCACCAGCATGAGACTCTCGATCCGCGCGAAATGTTCTATAACCATTTAGACTTAATACATCCTGAACGCAAGGCTGAAACCATGTTGCAGATACGCAAATTACATCCATATTTGAGTTTTCAAATATGTACCGAAACTCATCAATTTTGTTGCTTAAACTTTGCGCATTAATGTGACATACTTGCAATCCTCTTGCATGCCTGCTTAATATTCGAATTAAAGCATAAATATTGTCCTTGGAACTAACATGATTAGTATTACAAAAACTCATCACTTAAAAGTCTGGCAACTCCGTCGAACTTTCAACATCGAAAATTTCTGCTCGTGTTTTAATTATTTTTCAATTTATAATTTCTGTTATTCAATATACGGTTTAATACGTAATTTGGTCTTTTAATTCGTAAATACAAATGAGTGTTTCTGTGCCTTTAATAATTGTGCACAGTTTCCACAAATTGCAATAATTTCCGCGTTTAAAATTGTGTATATAAGTGCATAAGTTTTAAGTGCTTGACACTGGTGCTTATTTTTATAAGCAGTGAAAACAAAAAATCAACAAAAACAAAACATACAAACATTATTGTGCTTTATTTTTATTCTTTCAATTCTGTTCTTGTTGTTCTTTTTGTTTTTTGACATTTCACTATTCTATTTCTTAGCTTCTCTTAAGTTAAGTAGAAAGCGTTGCATACCTGTAGGCACTTCTTTTAGCCATTCCCACAGGGTGTATCAGAGTTTTTATCTCTTTGTTTTTAAACTTTCGCCACTATTTTTTTTTATTTCTTTTTCTTCATTGTTTTCTTTTTCTTTGTTTAAATTAAATAAATTGTTAAATTAAAAAAAAAAAAAAAATTAATAAAAAATGATTTGTGCTAAGCCTGGCTGCTCCGTTAAAGTTGAAAATGAACGATTTTTGTCATGTTGGTTATGTGACAATACTGTTCACAACAAGTGTGCAGGAGTGTCAGGTCGTGTGGTGGCATCTGAGGAAGGTAAAGGGTTGCGTTGGTCTTGTGAGAAGTGTAGGTTGGCCGACATAAACTTTTATAAGCTTTTTAAGCAAACGAAGCAAGGTTTCTCGGAAATAAGTAGAGAAATTTCTTCACTTTCAGATAAATTTTTAAAATATCAAACTCTTTTCAATGAATTCAAATATATTGATGAGTCAATTCCTTCACAAAAGCGAAAAAAGAAACATATGACCCTTCAAAGCAAACAGAAAACTGACTCGACACCAACACAACCTTCTATAGAACAACACAACGTTGACCACGTGGACACTCCGTTTGCATCTGATAAATAAACAATTCTCGACACCAGTTAACTGGAGTTTATTTGTGTTTCAGTTAAAATAAATAATTGCATTGCTTATCTTACCTGTTCTTACATTCCTCCTAATTGTGACATATCAATTTACTTAAGGCATATTAACGCCATCGAGCAAGTTCATAATATGTTAAAAAATAACGATATTCTTACTGTGTTGGGCGATTTTAACCTGTGTCTTGGAATTCGACAGATGATACTTCATTTCTTACACCTGTTTCCACTAGTAATTGGATAAATGATTTTTTAGATAAGTTATCTGACCAGTGTCTTCAACAAGTCAATAATACTTTTAATAAAAACCATAGAACGCTGGACCTTGTGTTTGTAGATAGATGCACTACTGTATATCTCAATCGCTCCAACCCTGTATCTTTTCCGGAAGATGAACATCATAAAACTCTTGAAATAACAGTATTACTTGCTCATGAAAATGAAAATAAACTTACACCTGATAAGCGAAATACAAAAATATATAATTTCAAAAGTACAGACTATGTTAAACTCAACGCCTTAAGGCTCAACCAAGTTATGCTTAAGCATACAAAAGCTAGAGAGCAAAAGAACGTACTTGCCCAGCAATATATTGCGTCGCCCAAGTTGTGCGTAAGCAATTTTTCGTTCAGTTTCTCAATTTTCGTTTACTTTTCAAAACTTGAGTTTAAGCGCTCGACATCGTATATTGCTAAGCAGAAAAGGGTTGCAACCTGTTTAATAAATAATTTAAATTTTGATTTTAAGCACTTATGTATCGAAATTTTATTAAAAATCAGTAGAAAAAGTATGTTTTAGACAGGATTTATTTATTAAGCGAGGTTTGTATTGAAATTGACCGCTATATTCAATCATAAAGCATGGATGAATTTACCAACTTAAAAAAAATATTTTTTTATAATTTTAGTTGGCAATCTTTTTCGACAAAAACAAATTATATTTTATTTGTCATTTCATTCGAATCGATTTATATTTAAATTTTTTTTTCATGCTTACTTCGTTTTTAATTAAGTATGGAAAAGTGTGTATACTTTTGTATACTTTTCGTTGACTTCTCTCTGAAACTTTTGTATGCTTACGCATAACTTGTTTGAGCCTTTACTCTCGCAGACTGACTGGTCACCGATTCTATCTATTAAACCACCGTATTCATATTATGACGTCGAAACCTCGGTACTGTTTTTTAATGATACTTTGCAAATGTGCTTCTTATTGTGCGTCCCAACAAAGCAAAATAATTCTAAATCCTTAAGTCCACCCTGGCTAACAAGTGAACTTAAGTCACTAAAAAATTTAAAAAATCGCTTATTTAAAAAATATAAAAAAACTGGTTCTAATATAGACTTTGCTTGTTATTCATCTTGTCGTTGCAGATACCAGCTATTAAATAAACAGTGTTATTAAGCTTATATAGCCCACATCAAATCTCAATTTAATGATAATCCGAAACTCTTCTATACTTTTGTTAAATCCAAACGTAAGGCTTCCAACTTTCCACCCCTTATGAGATTCATTCAAGAGAAATCGTCTTGTGACAATGTTATTTCCAACATGTTTGCAAGCTTCTTCAAATCAACTTACTCCATTATACCATTTAATATGTGTACTGAGCATCCTTATTAACCTCAAGTTAACTTTTTTGAAACTCCAGTAATAGACTCAATTATTGTTATGCATTACCTTCGTCAAGTTAAATGCTCTTTTTC
Source organism: Tetanocera ferruginea (assembly GCA_958299015.1). Taxonomy (NCBI): domain Eukaryota; kingdom Metazoa; phylum Arthropoda; class Insecta; order Diptera; family Sciomyzidae; genus Tetanocera; species Tetanocera ferruginea. The sequence continues at coordinate 84,337,193 of OY282643.1, forward strand.
GACTGGCCCTGATGAAATTCCGAGTTGCATTCTAAAGGAATGTGCTAGCAACCTATGTGCTCCTCTAACAAACATATTTAATATATCCTTGCAAAGTGGATATTTTCCCATTATATGGAAAGATTCATATATTATACCCCTTCATAAATCTGGCTCCAAAATTGATGTCACTTACTACCGAGGCATCGCCAAATTAAGCGCAATCTTATTGGAGAAAATCATAACTGAACAACTAACCCACTTCGTATCTTCTTCCATTTCTGTCACTCAACATTTTTAAGTTTTAGTTTTTTAAAAGGTAAATCAACTTCAACAAACCTTTTGGAGTTTACAACTCGTGTAATAAAAGGTTTTACTTTGGGAAAACAGACTGACGTTATTTATACGGACTTTAGCAAAGTTTTTGACAGCGTCAATGATAATCTTCTATTGAATAAACTTAAGCTAATTGGGTTTCCTGTAAAATTTGCTAAATTGGATAGAATCTTATTTATTGCGACGATTTCAAAAAGTTTTATATAAAAATTCTCTTTCACAAAATATTTTGGTTACATCTGGTGTTCCGCAAGGAAGTCATCTTGGACCGGTTTTATTCTTACTATTTATTAATGACCTTCCCTCGGCAATTAAAAATTGTGACGTCTTAATGTATGCTGACGATGTGAAACTTTTTCTTACCTACAAGTCACTCGACGAACAACACCTTTTACAATCTGATTTGAACAGACTAGTGGATTGGTGTAACTTGAACCTATTAAACCTTAACTTAAAATATGCAAATCAATGACCTTCTCACGTAGAACTGCTCATAGTACAAATTACACTATAAATAACATCCACTTAGAAATTGTTCATAGTTTTGTTGATCTTGGTGTAATTATGGATCCAAAACTTCGCTTCAATCTCCACGTAAATTTGGCTGTGAATAAGGCTAGAGGTGTTCTTGGTTTCATTAAAAGATTGGCGAAAGAATTCAATGATGCCTTCACTACTAAATTACTGTATATATCTTTCGTAAGACCTATTCTTGAATATGCTTCCGTAGTATGGAACCCTCAATATAACGTCCACATTGATGCAATAGAATCGGTTCAAAAACTGTTTTTACTTTTTGCTTTACGTCATCATCGTTGGAACCCAGATATTATTCTTCCTTCGTATGAAACCCGCCTTGAGCAAATTTTACTGCCTTCCCTGAGAAGCAGAAGGATGGTGCTTAATGTCACCTTCCTATATAAATTACTTTGTGGTGAAATTGACTCACAATATATCCTCTCATCTCTTAACTTTAAAATCCCAAGAAGAGGAACTAGACATTTTGTGCTTTTTAAGTTGAGCCAGTGCACTTCAAATTTTGCCCTTCATGACCCTTTACGATGTATGTGTAGTGATTTCAACAATAGCTACAGCTTAATTAATTTTTGTGATTCGGTGGATGCCTTGTAACGGAAAATGATTTTACATTTAAATAATTGATACATTTAAGAATTTTGTTTCAAACATTAACTCGGTTAATAATAGTGTTATATTCTGTTAAAATGTTGGCTGAAGTAATTCCATATATTCGAGACCGTTTCAGTTGTTTTTCCTTTATAATATTGCGTTTGATGAAGTAAACACCATCGAATATGATATGTATGCTTAAACTTGTTTGTTTTTAATCAAACAAATTGTAAATTTTTCTTATTCATTTGACTTATTAGTTACTTAGTTTGTTGCGCAAGAGTTTATCTCTTTTCCATGCAAGTTTATGCCTGCGTTGGCCCAAATACATATCCAATTAATAACATTAGCACGGTGTTCCAAAATTACATAGTGACCCGTATATATATACACATATATGTTTGTACATATTTACACGTATATATCTGCGTTATATTTGGAATTGGTTTGGTGTTTAAGAGTTTAATCTCTTTTCCACGTAGGATCTTGGGTTGGATACTGGCCGCAAACTAACTAATATTCATATTATTTATAGTTACTTTGGTCTCTTTGTTTTAGAGTTTTATGTAAAGTTTACTACTTATTTGATGTTGCTTACTATTTTAAATTCAAAAATTCGTAATAAATTCGTGTTTTTGTATAAAATTTTTAAGTTCCGCTGAAAAGCCAATTAATGTGCTTAGTGGAAATTAATACTTCGCCAACTGGGTGTGTTTTTTAGTACGTAGGTGCATTCTATCTTTCCGGTTAATCCGGAATGTTGTAGAATGTAAGTCGTGCATGCGTATAGTACGGGCTATACGTATTTATGAGATTTCTCACTCCTTTGGCGAATCCAAAAAAAAAAAATAATCTTAAACTGAAAAAAATTAGTATTTGCAGCAAGTGTGTTGGAATCATATGCTTTTAAATAGAAGAACGAGATAATTGTAAATATAGTGTATAGGAACAGAATAGAGAAAGGAGGCATTAATGAAAACCAAGAGAATAGAAAAAAAAAAGATATAAAGTTTAGTTTAGGCAGCGGCAACTTTATCGAAGTCATCATCAGGACTAGTTTCGCAACTTCCAGCAGAAAAAACAGCTTTATGTAATTCACTTGCATTGTTGATTTGAATGCTTGGAAAACCTTTGTGCAGACGAATGTGAACACAACCTCGGATTGTGAAAGCGTTGTAAACACATTTGCGCCTCTTGTAGGCGATGGCGGCATGAAGCAGCTTTCTTGTGTCAACGCTGAGGCACTCATGAATGTACAAGTTGTTATCGAACTCGAGACCAGCATTCTTGAGATTCACAGCTTTCTTAACTCGCCTTCGATCATCACCAAAGGCTGATTTCTTAGCTAAGAACCCGATTGCGATCGTAAGGGGTGTAAAACTTTACGATTTTCGCGGGATCGTAATTCGTATTAATTGTTTTGGGCTTTATACGGAAAATATCTTTCAGTTGCGGTGGTGGAAACTCGATAGAGTTTCAAGATTGAAGATGCTCTTAACATTTTCATTTGTCTTCAAAGAGACTCCAAATATAATTGCATCTGTAGTGTTATTATTATTGATGTTGTTTTTGTTAGATGCAGTGGAGCAACGCTTCATATCTTCAGCTAGCACATCACACCGAGAGGTTAGAATTTCGATGCGATTTTCAAGAGAGCTGTGTTTTAAATCGTACTCATTAAATGTCTCTTTAATGGTTGTGACTTCGCTCTTAAGTTCTTTGCTCAATTTTGTCTCAATGTTTGCTATCTCGCTCGAGAGACGATTGACTATTATGACCTAACCTATTATGACTATTATGACCAAAAGAAGTACTAAAAGCTGTCTTTTCCTTATCCTTGCTATTCACTAAAACTTGATGATAGCCACTAGCAAGATCTAGTGTTGAAAAATATCTACAATGACCTAACTGATCCAGAATTTCATCAATTCGAGGAATAGGGAAAACTTGTTTGATTGTGGCATCGTTTACTTTTCTAAAATCAATAACTAATCTCCATTTTTTCTGTCCGTCTTTTTTTTTTTTTTTTTTTTTTTTTTTTTTGGATTCGCCAAAGGAGTGAGAAATCTCATAAATACGTATAGCCCGTACTATACGCATGCACGACTTACATTCTACAACAGTCCGGATTAACCGGAGAGATAGAATGCACCTACGTACTAAAAAACACACCCAGTTGGCGAAGTATGAATTTCCACTAAGCACATAACTGGCTTTTCAGCGGAACTTAAAAATTTTATACAAAAACACGAATTTATTAAGAATATTTGAATTTAAAAAAGTAAACAACATCAAATAAGTAGTAAACTTTACATAAAACTCTAAAACAAAGAGACCAAAGTAACTATAAATAATATGAATATTAGTAAGTTTGCGGCAACTATCCAACCCAAGATCCTACGTGGAAAAGAGAGTAAACTCTTAAACACCAAACCAATTCCAATTATAACAGAGATATATACGTGTAAATATGTACAAACATATATGTGTATATATATACGGGTCACTATGTAATTTTGGAACACCGTGCTAATGTTATTTGTTGGATATGTATTTGGGCCAACGCAGGCATAAACTTGCATGGAAAAGAGATAAACTCTTGCGCACCAAACTAAGTAACTAATAAGTCAACTGAATAAGAAAAATTTTAAAATTTTTTGATTAAAAACAAAAAAGTTAAAGCATACATATCGTATTCGATGGTGTTTACTTCTTCAAACGCAATATTATAAAGGAAAAACAACTGAAACGATATCGAATATATGGAATAACTTCAGCCAACATTTTAACAGAATATAACAATATTATTAACCGAGTTAATGTTTGAAACAAAATTCTAAAATGTATCAATTATTTAAATGTAAAATCATTTTCCGTTTCAAGGCATCCACCGACTCACAAAAATTAATTAAGCTGTAGCTTTTATTGAAATCACTACACATACATCGTAAAGGGTCATGAAGGGCAAAATTTGAAGTGCACTGGCTCAACTTAAAAAGCACAAAATGTCTAGATCCTCTTCTTGGGATGTTAAAGTTAAGAGATGAGAGAATATATTGGGAGTCAATTTCACCACAAAGTAATTTATATAGGAAGGTGACATTAAGCACCGTCCTTCTGCTTCTCAGGGAAGGTAGTAAAATTTGCTTAAGGCGGGTTTCATACGAAGGAAGAATAATATCTGGGTTCCAACGATGATGACGTAAAGCAAAAAGTAAAAACTGTTTTTGAACCGATTCTATTGCATCAATGTGGACGTTATATTGAGGGTTCCATACTACGGAAGCATATTCAAGAATAGGCCTTACGAGAGATATATACAGTAATTTAGTAGTGAAGGCATCATTGAATTCTTTCGCCCACCTTTTAATGAAACCAAGGACACCTCTAGCCTTATTTACAGCCAAATTAACGTGGAGATTGAAGCGAAGTTTTGGATCCATAATTACACCAAGATCAACAAAACTATGAACAATTTCTAAGTGGATGTTATTTATAGTGTAATTTGTACTATGAGCAGTTCTACGTGAGAAGGTCATTGATTTGCATTTTTTTAAGTTAAGGTTTAAAAGGTTGAAGTTACACCAATCCACTAGTTTAAATCAGATTGTAAAAGGTGTTGTTCGTCGAGTGACTTGTAGGTAAGAAAAAGTTTCACATCGTCAGCATACATTAAGACGTCACAATGTTTAATTGCCGAGGGAAGGTCATTAATAAATAGTAAGAATAAAACCGGTCCAAGATGACTTCCTTGCGGAACACCAGATGTAACCATTATATTTTGTGAAAGAGAATTTTTATATAAAACTTTTTGAAAACGTCGCGATAAATAAGATTCTATCCAATTTAGCAATTTTACAGGAAACCCAATTAGCTTAAGTTTATTCAATAGAAGATTATGATTGACACTGTCAAAAGCTTTGCTAAAGTCCGTATAAATAACGTCAGTCTGTTTTCCCAAAGTAAAACCTTTTATTACACGAGTTGTAAACTCCAAAAGGTTTGTTGAAGTTGATTTACCCTTTAAAAAACCATGCTGAGTGACAGAAATGGAAGATGAAACGAAGTGGGTTAGTTGTTCAGTTATGATTTTCTCAAATAATTTAGGGATTGCGCTTAATTTGGCGATGCCTCGGTAGTTAGTGACATCAATTTTGGAGCCAGATTTATGAAGGGGTATAATATATGAATCTTTCCATATAATGGGAAAATGACCACTTTGCAGGGATATATTAAATATGTTTGATAGAGGAGCACACAGGTTGCTAGCACATTCCTTTAGAATGCAACTCGGAATTTCATCAGGGCCAGTCGAAAAAGAGCATTTAACTTGACGAAGGTTATGCATAACAATAATTGAGTCTATTACTGGAGTTTCAAAAGAGCTAACTGGAGGTAAATAAGGATGCTCAGAACACATATTAAATGGTATGTTGGAGTAAGTTGATTTGAAGAAGCTTGCAAACATGTTAGAAATAACATTGTCACAAGACGATTCCTCTTGATTGAATCTCATAAGGGGTGGAAAGTTGGAAACCTTACGTTTTGAATTAACAAAAGTATAGAAGAGTTTCGGATTATCATTAAATTGAGATTTGATGTTGGCTATATAAGCAGTATAACACTGTTTATTTAATAGCTGGTATCTGCAACGACAAGATGAATAACAAGCAAAGTCAGTATTAGAACCAGATTTTTTATATTTTTTAAATAATCGATTTTTTAAATTTTTTAGTGACTTAAGTTCACTTGTTAGCCAGGGTGGACTTAAGGGTTTAGAATTATTTTGCTTTGTTGGGACGCACAATAAGAAGCACCTTTGCAAAGTATCATTAAAAAACTGTACCGAGGTTTCGACGTCATAATATGAATACGGTGGTTTAATAGATAGAATCGGTGACCAGTCAGTCTGCGAGAGTAAGGTGTTGAGTTTAACATAGTCTGTACTTTTGAAATTAACTTTATCGAAGTCATCATCAGGACTAGTTTCGCAACTTCCAGCAGAAAAAACAGCTTTATGTAATTCACTTGCATTGTTGATTTGAATGCTTGGAAAACCTTTGTGCAGACGAATGTGAACACAACCTCGGATTGTGAAAGCGTTGTAAACACATTTGCGCCTCTTGTAGGCGATGGCGGCATGAAGCAGCTTTCTTGTGTCAACGCTGAGGCACTCATGAATGTACAAGTTGTTATCGAACTCGAGACCAGCATTCTTGAGATTCACAGCTTTCTTAACTCGCCTTCGATCATCACCAAAGGCTGATTTCTTAGCTAAGAACCCGATTGCGATCGTAAGGGGTGTAAAACTTTACGATTTTCGCGGGATCGTAATTCGTATTAATTGTTTTGGGCTTTATACGGAAAATATCTTTCAGTTGCGGTGGTGGAAACTCGATAGAGTTTCAAGATTGAAGATGCTCTTAACATTTTCATTTGTCTTCAAAGAGACTCCAAATATAATTGCATCTGTAGTGTTATTATTATTGATGTTGTTTTTGTTAGATGCAGTGGAGCAACGCTTCATATCTTCAGCTAGCACATCACACCGAGAGGTTAGAATTTCGATGCGATTTTCAAGAGAGCTGTGTTTTAAATCGTACTCATTAAATGTCTCTTTAATGGTTGTGACTTCGCTCTTAAGTTCTTTGCTCAATTTTGTCTCAATGTTTGCTATCTCGCTCGAGAGACGATTGACTATTATGACCTAACCTATTATGACTATTATGACCAAAAGAAGTACTAAAAGCTGTCTTTTCCTTATCCTTGCTATTCACTAAAACTTGATGATAGCCACTAGCAAGATCTAGTGTTGAAAAATATCTACAATGACCTAACTGATCCAGAATTTCATCAATTCGAGGAATAGGGAAAACTTGTTTGATTGTGGCATCGTTTACTTTTCTAAAATCAATAACTAATCTCCATTTTTTCTGTCCGTCTTTTTTTTTTTTTTTTTTTTTTTTTTTTTTGGATTCGCCAAAGGAGTGAGAAATCTCATAAATACGTATAGCCCGTACTATACGCATGCACGACTTACATTCTACAACAGTCCGGATTAACCGGAGAGATAGAATGCACCTACGTACTAAAAAACACACCCAGTTGGCGAAGTATGAATTTCCACTAAGCACATAACTGGCTTTTCAGCGGAACTTAAAAATTTTATACAAAAACACGAATTTATTAAGAATATTTGAATTTAAAAAAGTAAACAACATCAAATAAGTAGTAAACTTTACATAAAACTCTAAAACAAAGAGACCAAAGTAACTATAAATAATATGAATATTAGTAAGTTTGCGGCAACTATCCAACCCAAGATCCTACGTGGAAAAGAGAGTAAACTCTTAAACACCAAACCAATTCCAATTATAACAGAGATATATACGTGTAAATATGTACAAACATATATGTGTATATATATACGGGTCACTATGTAATTTTGGAACACCGTGCTAATGTTATTTGTTGGATATGTATTTGGGCCAACGCAGGCATAAACTTGCATGGAAAAGAGATAAACTCTTGCGCACCAAACTAAGTAACTAATAAGTCAACTGAATAAGAAAAATTTTAAAATTTTTTGATTAAAAACAAAAAAGTTAAAGCATACATATCGTATTCGATGGTGTTTACTTCTTCAAACGCAATATTATAAAGGAAAAACAACTGAAACGATATCGAATATATGGAATAACTTCAGCCAACATTTTAACAGAATATAACAATATTATTAACCGAGTTAATGTTTGAAACAAAATTCTAAAATGTATCAATTATTTAAATGTAAAATCATTTTCCGTTTCAAGGCATCCACCGACTCACAAAAATTAATTAAGCTGTAGCTTTTATTGAAATCACTACACATACATCGTAAAGGGTCATGAAGGGCAAAATTTGAAGTGCACTGGCTCAACTTAAAAAGCACAAAATGTCTAGATCCTCTTCTTGGGATGTTAAAGTTAAGAGATGAGAGAATATATTGGGAGTCAATTTCACCACAAAGTAATTTATATAGGAAGGTGACATTAAGCACCGTCCTTCTGCTTCTCAGGGAAGGTAGTAAAATTTGCTTAAGGCGGGTTTCATACGAAGGAAGAATAATATCTGGGTTCCAACGATGATGACGTAAAGCAAAAAGTAAAAACTGTTTTTGAACCGATTCTATTGCATCAATGTGGACGTTATATTGAGGGTTCCATACTACGGAAGCATATTCAAGAATAGGCCTTACGAGAGATATATACAGTAATTTAGTAGTGAAGGCATCATTGAATTCTTTCGCCCACCTTTTAATGAAACCAAGGACACCTCTAGCCTTATTTACAGCCAAATTAACGTGGAGATTGAAGCGAAGTTTTGGATCCATAATTACACCAAGATCAACAAAACTATGAACAATTTCTAAGTGGATGTTATTTATAGTGTAATTTGTACTATGAGCAGTTCTACGTGAGAAGGTCATTGATTTGCATTTTTTTAAGTTAAGGTTTAAAAGGTTGAAGTTACACCAATCCACTAGTTTAAATCAGATTGTAAAAGGTGTTGTTCGTCGAGTGACTTGTAGGTAAGAAAAAGTTTCACATCGTCAGCATACATTAAGACGTCACAATGTTTAATTGCCGAGGGAAGGTCATTAATAAATAGTAAGAATAAAACCGGTCCAAGATGACTTCCTTGCGGAACACCAGATGTAACCATTATATTTTGTGAAAGAGAATTTTTATATAAAACTTTTTGAAAACGTCGCGATAAATAAGATTCTATCCAATTTAGCAATTTTACAGGAAACCCAATTAGCTTAAGTTTATTCAATAGAAGATTATGATTGACACTGTCAAAAGCTTTGCTAAAGTCCGTATAAATAACGTCAGTCTGTTTTCCCAAAGTAAAACCTTTTATTACACGAGTTGTAAACTCCAAAAGGTTTGTTGAAGTTGATTTACCCTTTAAAAAACCATGCTGAGTGACAGAAATGGAAGATGAAACGAAGTGGGTTAGTTGTTCAGTTATGATTTTCTCAAATAATTTAGGGATTGCGCTTAATTTGGCGATGCCTCGGTAGTTAGTGACATCAATTTTGGAGCCAGATTTATGAAGGGGTATAATATATGAATCTTTCCATATAATGGGAAAATGACCACTTTGCAGGGATATATTAAATATGTTTGATAGAGGAGCACACAGGTTGCTAGCACATTCCTTTAGAATGCAACTCGGAATTTCATCAGGGCCAGTCGAAAAAGAGCATTTAACTTGACGAAGGTTATGCATAACAATAATTGAGTCTATTACTGGAGTTTCAAAAGAGCTAACTGGAGGTAAATAAGGATGCTCAGAACACATATTAAATGGTATGTTGGAGTAAGTTGATTTGAAGAAGCTTGCAAACATGTTAGAAATAACATTGTCACAAGACGATTCCTCTTGATTGAATCTCATAAGGGGTGGAAAGTTGGAAACCTTACGTTTTGAATTAACAAAAGTATAGAAGAGTTTCGGATTATCATTAAATTGAGATTTGATGTTGGCTATATAAGCAGTATAACACTGTTTATTTAATAGCTGGTATCTGCAACGACAAGATGAATAACAAGCAAAGTCAGTATTAGAACCAGATTTTTTATATTTTTTAAATAATCGATTTTTTAAATTTTTTAGTGACTTAAGTTCACTTGTTAGCCAGGGTGGACTTAAGGGTTTAGAATTATTTTGCTTTGTTGGGACGCACAATAAGAAGCACCTTTGCAAAGTATCATTAAAAAACTGTACCGAGGTTTCGACGTCATAATATGAATACGGTGGTTTAATAGATAGAATCGGTGACCAGTCAGTCTGCGAGAGTAAGGTGTTGAGTTTAACATAGTCTGTACTTTTGAAATTATATATTTTTGTATTTCGCTTATCAGGTGTAAGTTTATTTTCATTTTCATGAGCAAGTAAAACTGTTATTTCAAGAGTTGGATGATGTTCATCTTCCGGAAATGATACAGGGTTTGATCGATTGAGATATACAGTAGTGCATCTATCTACAAACACAAGGTCCAGCGTTCTATGGTTTTTATTAAAAGTATTATTGACTTGTTGAAGACACAGGTCAGATAACTTATCTAAAAAATCATTTATCCAATTACTAGTGGAAACAGGTGTAAGAAATGAAGAGTCATCTGTCGAATTCCAAGACACAAAAGGTAGGTTAAAATCGCCCAACACAATAAGAACATCATTATTTTTTAACATATTATGAACTTGCTCGATGGCGTTTATATGTCTTAAGTAAATTGATATGTCACAATTTGGAGGAATGTAAGAACAGGTAAGATAAGCAATGCAGTTATTTAATTTAACTGAAACACAAATAAACTCCAGTTCACTAGTGTCGAGAATTGTTAATTCATCAGATGCAAACGAGATATGAACAGCTATCAGAACACCACCACCGATCTTATTATAACGGTCTTTACGGAAAATTTGATAATTTTTACACATTATTTCAGAATTTAGAATATTAGAGCGAAGCCAAGTCTCCGTGAAAATTAAAATGTTATATTCGAAATCAAAACTGTTAATGAACATTGCAGAAAGTTTGGAATTAAGACCCCTTACGTTTTGATACACAAGTTCTAATTTAGACTTACGATTTGTTAATCGTTTTTTGGATGAGATTGCGGGCTATTTCGCGGGCGAGGCAAGTGTACAACATTTACTAATCGCGGATTATTTTTGAATTCGAATTCGCGTACGATTGTATTTCGTGGCCAGAAACTTACATCAACAATAGTATTAAATAAATTTTCTGGAACTGTCAATCTAAAGGAAGTAGTCAGACGTGCGTTTACATATTTGAATTTATGAATAGAAATAGAAAGAGTCGATGAACATTTCAACTTTGATTTAATGAAAAAATCTATATCATTATCTGTTGTATCAGATGCTAAGCGCGAAACAAAGATTGATTTAGTTGGAGGAATAGCAATCAAAGGTTTAGGATCAGAAATGTCAGAAGTAATTGCAATTTGTTGGACATCAGCAACAGTAGTTCCCCGGCTTTCTTTGGAACTAGCAACATTGGTGAATTCCACGGGGACTTGCTTGGCCTGATTATGTCGTCATCTAAAAGTTTTTCTACTTGCCTTTGTATCTCCTCCCTATGCAGCGTTACCAGTTTTGCACTATAAATAGTGCTTTCGGTATTTTTTGAGCTCTTGCGAGATGCTGCGGGAGAAAGTAAAAATCATCGCTTTATGTGAGAAAAATTATCATGCGAGAAAATTTTTACCACATGTGCGATATTTCCCACGCGAGAGAATAAAAAAACCGAAATAACCACAAAATACCTCACATTACCAAAAAGAGATTTCTACCTGCTGTGGTAGAAGTACGCGTGTATGAAATGTGTACAGAAAAGGTTAACTGAGTGAATGCGCTTGTTTATGCATTCTTCATGTGCATTCTTGGTGGTAGTTTGTTTGTGTTTAAACTGTTTTCGATATTTAACAACAAAAGAACGTAAATAATTTCTAATAGCAAAGTGAAAATTAAAATAATTATGTCTGGAAGAAAAAGATCATTGTCGCATAGTTAGTTAAAAATTGAATTATTATAAAAATTATTGTTTTATTAACTGTTGTTAATTTATGTGTTGCAATTTAAGCTTACTTTCGTTACATAATTTCATACTTTGCTATAAACACCGCTTAAAGTGATATTTTAAGCAACTTTGAGGTATTTCATTGACTTGCGGTAATTTTATGGTAATTTGCACGATTTTGAGGTAATTTGAGGTATTTCATTGACTTGCGGTAATTTTGTGGTAATTTGCACGATTTTGAGGTAATTTGAGGTATTTTTGAAGTGTGGTAATTTGAGAGAATTAAATGCGAGAATGAGGTAATTTTTGAGGTATATTCACCTGACAACGCTGTCCCTATGCATTTGTGGTAACCTATACTGTCTCTGGTTAATTGGAGCTTGATCTCTTTGCATTTGAATCTCATGTTTTAAAACAGAGGTGCATGACAATTTATCCCCTTCAAGCAAAAAATATCATGAAAAGACGTTACTAAAATTTCTATTGATGCTCTTTCTTCAGTGTTTAAACTTTTTTTCGAATTTAACTGTTTCCATCAATCTATTAACCCTTTCTCTCACGTCTACTTCCCTTGAACTATACGACGAGCTCGCATCCACCATGAACTCATTAAAATTTGAAAAATTTGGTCTAAAATCCTTAGGTATGATACAGTCATCCTTATTCGCATTTAGTACTGTTGCATATGCCATATTATTCTTCACATTTGCTAACGTTTCACCTAAATAAACCCCCGGCTTAATCTCTTGTTTATGGATAACAACAACTGAAATATTTGTTTTTATCGGAATTTTAACCTTTTGTATTGTTCTTGCACTTACACTTATCGCCTTATTGTAGCTTAAAGAACTAATCTCGTTTATTTGTTTTAGAGGTAATTCCACCCTAGTCTCCATGTGTTTACCATAGACTGTTAACGTCTTATTAATCGCATCTATAACTGAATTATTCCACAAACTATCCCGATATAAAATACCATCTGCAGGTAACCCTTGTTCTAGTGCCACTATGTGTAACTTAAAACTTAAGTTCTTTATCTTTTCGTGTTGGATCTCCACAGACCCCAATGTATCTACAAAACCTCCAAATGCTCCACTCAAATGTTTAATTTCTCTTGTATCTTTATTCAAATTTATTTTTAATGTATTCAGTTTAACTAAACTGGCTTCAGCCCCAGTATCCACAAGTAAAATGAGTCGTCCTTCTCTAGAATCCTTACATGGAATTTCTATGAACACATCATTGACTTTGCAAAAACCAAAACTCCTACCTTGTTCGTTCCTATTTTGAAACGTGAAATTCTTATTGTGTAACGAGTTTGCTAAATCTTTATCTCTTTCCTGAGAACTACTTAATATAGCTTATTTTCTTACTGTATCTTTACCTGTTGATACTTCCGTCTTTGACTCAGTGGTGAGGATGTTTACTACCTTTTGCGGCGTCAAATCATCCTCCGCTATTTTTCTTCTTGCTCTGTTACCCTCAATTCGTTGATGTTTGAATAAACATCGTTGAATAAAAAATTAGCTGTATTCTCTAACGTTCTATTTACTGTCGAGGTGCTTTCCGTTACTTCATTAGTTACCAAAACTTTGGTCTTATCTATCGATGAACGATTTTCTGGTATTTTGTTCCTTATTTTCCTTGGTGTACAGATGTTTACAATCTTTCTTGACGTGAAATCATCTGTGACTACCCTAATTGGCCCAGTTTACCTTAATTTTTTGGGTTTCCAGCTCATTGGCCTTGACTGAGCCCTCGATAGTTTCCCTGTTTCAAATCGTATTCTCTCTTTGTAACACAAGCCTGCATTTTGTGTCTTAACCTTGCACACCATTTACATTTTACCTCATATTTGTTTGATACTTGAATTATGTTGCCATTGCTCTTTTGATTTATGTTATAATTATTCAGACTTCTGTCATAACTGCTTTGATTTATTTTTGTTTCATTGTTATTCATATTTCTGCTAGCTGAACAGCTTAAATTATATTCGTGACCATAATCTCTACACATCTGACAATAAACTTGATTTTTTACTGCATAGCACTCATCGCTTGTGTGCCCTATTCTACTACAAAATGAACATGTTAAGTTAACATTTCTTGGCCTTCTATCCTCATAATTTCTTGTTATTTGAATTCCTGGCAGGTTCTCTGATGAAGAGTAAGCCCTTTGACCTGCCTGAACTTCACGATCAACCATCCTACATGCCACATAATTTTTATTCAAATTTATACCAAATGTCCTCTTATTTGGTCTCGTATTTTTCCCTCTTTCGATAAGCCCAAATGCACTTATCGCTTCTTCCACTACACTCTCAAATGTTTCTGTTTTAACGCTTAGCATATGATTTCTAAGAGTTGAATCCTGCAGACCAACCCTAAAAGTTGTAATTACAGTTTTATGTAATTCACTTAAAAGTGCTGACACACCGTCTTTGTATTCGTTATTAATCATATCTTTTGCTGTTGTTTTTAAAGCACTTCTTTTACACTTTTTTATTGTTTAATTAACACTCCTCTTTATTTATTAATTTTCCATTTATTTATACCACAGTTTTGAATCTTAAAATCTACTTGGTCTCAAGATCATTATCTTAACTTCCGTAAGAAACTTGATGACAATTACATAATAGTTACATTTATACAATTAACCTAGACATTAAACTAGACATTTTTGCTAAACAACATACAAATATACATACTTCGTATTTTAAATATAAAAACAAACATATTACAAATATAAAGGGTGATTTTTTAAGAGCTTGATAACTTTTTTTTTAAAAAAACGCATAAAATTTGCAAAATCTCATCGGTTCTTTATTTGAAACGTTAGATTGGTCCATGACATTTACTTTTTGAAGATAATTTCATTTAAATGTTGACCGCGGCTGCGTCTTAGGTGGGCCATTCGGAAAGTCCAATTTTGGGCAACTTTTTCGAGCATTTCGGCCGGAATAGCCCGAATTTCTTCGGAAATGTTGTCTTCCAAAGCTGGAATAGTTGCTGGCTTATTTCTGTAGACTTTAGACTTGACGTAGCCCCATCTGACAACAACAACACGATTCACAACATTTGACAACATTTCCGAAGAAATTCGGGCTATTCCGGCCGAAATGCTCGAAAAAGTTGCCCAAAATTGGACTCTCCGAATGGACCACCTAAGACGCAGCCGCGGTCAACATTTAAATGAAACTATCTTCAAAAAGTAAATGTCATGGACCAATCTAACGTTTCAAATAAAGAACCGATGAGATTTTGCAAATTTTATGCGTTTTTTTAAAAAAAAAGTTATCAAGCTCTTAAAAAATCACCCTTTACATTCTTTGTTAACTTCCGCAATATAATTTATAAGCTTTGGTAACAGAAGCTCAGCTCAAGTAGCTGGCCCGTGCTTACTTGCCATTTTAAGCTGACCGTTGCACTTTTTAATTGTTCGGTGCTTGACTGTAAACTTCATTTGTAAGCATTACAAAAACGCTGATCGCTTCATTATTATTGAGGTAGGTCAGTGTTCGTAATTTATAATATATAAACAACTCAACTTCGCTTGTGACGAATGAGTCAGAACAGGCATCGTCATCGACGGCCTAGCAGTTAGTCAGAAATAGTTATCAAAGAGAAAGTTTGTGTGCAAAAGAATTGTGAAAGAAGTGAATTAAATGTCGGGTTTTTGAGCTTCGGCTTTTTCCCGACGTAAAACAAACGTCGTTGTGTGTTTTATTTAATTTAATTTAATATTATTCGATACATATAGGAAACAAAAAGCCATCGATTCTGATCGCACATGCAGTCAACACAACAGAAACGTACGAAACAATGGCGAAGCTATTGACTTTTATTAAATATGAACAACACGACTGGAAAATATGTTCTGATCTCAAAGTCGTTTGTATGCTTTGTGGTTTATAGAGTGGCTACACAAAAAACTGCTGTTTTCTCTGCAAGTGGGATAGTCGAGCACGTGAAATAATTGAGTCGAAAGTTGGAGAGAGCAACGTCAAAAACGTTCCACTCGTCAAAAAGGAAAATATAATTCTACCACGGCTGCACATCAAACTTGGACTTTGTCAAGACGTTAGACAAAGAAAGCGAAGCATTCACATATTTGAAAACAATTTTTCCAAATCTTTCTGATGCCAAGATAAAAGAAGGTGTCTTCGTTGGACCGCAAATAAAAAAGGTGTTAAACGATCTTCAATTCGCAGAACTATTGTCACCAGTTGAGGCAGTGGCGTGGGATAATTTTAGGACGACTGCTTTTAGCTTCCTCGGGAACAATAAAAGTGAATCTTACGAGAAAATAGTCATCGAGTTGCTCAGGAACTAAAAAGAAATGGGCGTTAATATATCTGTGAAAATTCACTTTCTGCACTCCCATTTGATTTTTTTTTGAAGAATGTCGGTGACGAGAGTGACGAACATGGGGAAAGATTCCACCAACAGATAAAGGCAATTGAGAATCGGTACCAAGGATTGTGGGACGAAAGAATGATTGGGATTTTTGTTAGTTTCTCATCAGAGAAACCGATCCCGAATTGAATAGACGACAAAACAAGATTTCTAATCATTTTGTATTTCTGAATGATTAATTAATGAATGAATAACTATATGTAAATAACTACATGAATAATGTTAATTATTAAAAAATTAATAAAAATTAAGAATAAATGATTTTATTACAACAACCTTTAGTTCTCATTTATTTATATGACAAAAAATTAGTCGATATGCATAAATATAAAATCACACAATTTGGGTGCTTTCGTTCCATTAAGCACAACTTTTTAATTTCTCAATAAATTTTCTTCAACAATAGCTTATTTTTTCGGAAAAATACAGGCTTTTAGTAAAAAATATCAAAAGTAACTAAAGATTTGGACTTTTTAACAAAATTTGCAACTTTATCCCTTTATTTGAAAAATAAGAAACATCCCCGAAAATTAAATTTATTCCAACAAAACTAACAGCTCGACCAAAAACTAATGTTGGCATTGTTTGTAGGAAATTTTTTAACTACAATAAGCTTTTATTAGCTTTGAATTGATATATAATTTGTTTGATTACTGTTATTGGTTCTTTAGATATATGCAATTAAATGGAACCAATTTTTTTTTTACGTTGAAAACCCTACAGTGGGTAATATCTCGAAAACGGAGTGACAGAAAAAAAGAAAAATTTGTTCGGAATTACCGATTTTACATGAGAAAATGATAGTGACATTAATTGTAAAAACAACTTTTCGTTATTTGTAAACCAGTGTTATTAGTTAGTTTGTGGCCACTATCCAACCCAAGATCCTACGTGGAAACGAGATTAAGCTTTTGAACGCCAAATCAATTCCAAATATAAATCAGATATATATCTGTAAATATGTACAAACATATATGTGTATGTGGTGCCCTTAAAACCACATATAAAACATACAACAACAAATATATCGGCATATTAATTTCTTAATAATTTAAAAAAAAAATTTTTAAATTTTGTATATTTTTTTTACATATTATAAAATTTAATAATTTTTGACATATTATTAAAAAATTATCATAGGTTGCTTTGTATTTAAGCTTGTCACGAGGCACACAACGTAGCTTAAAAATGCATGTATTACGATAGGGACGGAAGAAACCTATCGTAACACATTCGTAGGATATAGGTACACTAATTAGGAATTTAAAAAAAAAAGAAGACAATGCAACGCACACCCCCACCTACACCACATATCGGTAGCGGTGATAATGCACCATTCATAGACTTCGAGGCAAATCCTCTAACACCGCCGTTACAAATTTATGCGACAACCATCAAATTACCTTCTTTTTGGACAAACTGTGCCGATGCCTGGTTCGCCCATGTCGAGACCCAATTTCAAGCAAAAGTAATTACGGTTGACAAGACCAAATACAAATAAAGCCCGCAACGATTGACGCATTGGAAGCCAATATTGAAGAATTTATTCGAGAGATACCGACCGATATGTTGGAGAGAGTATGCCAAAATTGCACCCAGCGTATGAACCATTTAAGGCGTTGCCGCGGTCAATATTTAAATGAAATAATCTTTAAACATTGAATTATATAGATCATTATATTGACTCAAATAAAGATTTCATAGATTTCTCTAGATTTTATGTGTTTTTTTTAAATCAAATCCGAAGGCTCTTAAAATATCAACCTTTATTTAGTAATTTCGTTACCACAAGGAGTAATCGTCACGGTATTAGATTTTATTCTAAGACAAGAGAGACAAGGGGGCGATCTTCACATGGCAACGTGTCTGATTGCCTCAACTTGGCGAGGCCAGCATTATCCATGTCGAAATCGTCTCAAGGCGATTTTAACGCGAAGGTCGGAAAAGAAAGCATCTTTGGCTCCACTGTCGGTCAGTTCAGTCTCCACGAGACCACTTCGAATAACGGTCTAAGACTGATCGACTTCGACGCGGCGCGAAACATGGTAGTTAGTAGCACCAGATTCCAACACCCCGATATCCAAAAGGCAACCTGGCTGTCCCCGGATCAAAAAACGCGAAACCAAATTGATCATGTTGTGATCGACGGAAGGCACGCTTGAAGTGTACTGGATGTGCGCACATTTCGGGGGGTCAATATTGACTCCGACCATTATCTTGTTGCAGATCCGCATGCGATTGTGCAATGCGAAGAATGTACGCACAGGTGGGCAACGAAAGCTTGATGTTGATAAGCTGCTATCACAACGGACCGCCGAGGTCTACTACGCTCAACTCTCGGTGAAGCTTAGCAAACCTTACTCTTGCCTTGACGACGCTGGCGAACTTTGGGCGCATATATCCCACTCCATGCGCACTGCTGCTGAAGAAGTCATTGGTTTTCGGCGGCCGCAACCTCGCAACCAATGGTATGACCAAGAGTGTCGCGACGCGACAGCAGCAAAATACGCCGCATATAAAAAGACGCTGCAGTCAGCTGCAACGCGAGCCATGCACGAAAACTATCGCGATAAGAGGAAGGAAGACAGATGCCTTTTCAGACGTAAAAAAAGAGAGCAGGAAAAGCGTGAGCGAGAAAAAATTGAGGTGTACCAGGGCAAGAAGGATGCTCGAAAATTCTACCAGCAGGTTAAGCGTCTAACCCAAGGTTTCAAGCCCGGAGCATCCACTGGTAGAGATGAGAATGGTGATCTGGTTACAGATACGCAGTGCGCCTTGAAATTATGGAGACAGCATTTTTCCAATCTGCTTGCAGGTGACAATACCAACAATTCCGCCCTTGGAGCCCTTGGAGTCTGAGACCACCAACCGACGATGATGGAGTGGAAATTCCACCACCTAGCCATGACGAGGTTAAACTTGCTATCCAGCGACTCAAAAACAACAAAGCCGCAGGAGCTGACGGCCTGGCTGCTGAATTGTTTAAAACCAGCGGCGGTGAATTGATAAGGTGCATGCATCAACTCATCAGCAAAATATGGCTAGCGGAAAGCATGCCAGACAATTGGAATTTCAGTGTGCTTTGTCCTATACTTAAGAAAGGAGACCCGACAATCTGCGCCAACTACCGAGGTATCAGTCTTATTTCCATCGCATACAAGGTTCTTTCGAGCGTATTGTGTGAAAGATTGAAGCCGCATACCAAAACACTGATTGGACCTTATCAGTGTGGCTTTCGTCCTGGCAAGTCCACCATAGACCAGTTTTTACACTACGCCAAATCCTGGAGAAAACCCACGAAAACCAAATCGACACCCATCATCTCTTTGTTAATTATAAAGCTGCGTTCGATAGCCCGATTCGGGATTGCCTGTACGCAACAATGTCTGAGTTCGGTATACCTGCAAAGTTGATAAGGCTCTGCAAGATGACGTTGAGCAATACATGCAGCTCCGTCAAGGTAGGAAATGACCTCTCCGAAACCTTTTATACCGAACGAGGTTTCAGACAAGGCGACCCGCTATCATGCGATCTCTTCAATATCATCATGGAGGGGATCCTACGAAAGGCAGGTGTACCATTTTCTACAAAGGTGTCCAGCTCCTTGCGTATGCTGATGATATCGATATCATCGGCAGAACCGCTGATATTGATTTGATGTAAGCGCTGCTTTCGCCGCTATCGAAAAGGAATCAGCCAAAGTGGGTTTGACGGTGAACGAGGGCAAAACAAAGTATATGCTGTCTGCAAATAGGGAAGTGCGGCTTCTAGGCTCCCATGTTACAGCAGGCAAATATAACTTTGAAGTTGTCAAGGAGTTTACATACCTTGGCACCGCCGTAAACAGCAACAACAATGTCAGCCTGGAGATAAAGCGAAGAACAACAATTGCTACTACGAGCTAAGTATGCAATTAGGTTCCAGAGCCCTCTCTCTATCGACAAAACTAACACTCTACAAGACGCTAATCATACCTGTGCTTCTCTATGGCGCTGAGGCATGGGTAGTATCGCAAACAGATGCAGCCGCTCTTGGGGTGTTCGAGAGGAAAGTTCTTCGCAAAAGCTTTGGTCCTGTTTGAGTTGTCGACCACTATCGCATTCGAATGAAACACGAACTGTACGAGCTCTACGACGATATTGACATAGTCCAGTGTATAACAAGTCCGCGACTACGTTGGCTGGGTCATGTCTTTCGTATGGATGAAGAAGCTCCAGCGAAAAAGGTGTTTGAAGCGAAAGCCGAGGGTCGACGACGAAGAGGAAGACCATGCCTCCGATGGATTGACCAGGTCGAGGAAGCCCTTACCGCGCTTATTGAAAGAGATAGGAGACGGTGCGCGCGAAGCAGAGACGCCTGGCGAGAACTGATGAAGTCGGCCGTAACCCATCAACGGGTTGTCATGGCCACCTAAGTAAGTAAGTATTAGATTTTATTCAATATCCACCGGCAACGAACATATATGAAGGACTTAAGAAAAAACTTATCGATGGACTTTCGTTGAGCAAAAACACGCGATTCTGAAATGGGTAACCAAAAGCCATCTCAATTTTATCACTCGATACTATTACTAGTTGGTTCAACAGTCAATATCTAAGTAATATATTAATTATGGTTACGAAAACTGCCTAAGAGTCTAAATATCGCCTTGACTGGGTCAGGTCACAAGGAGCTAAATGTTCTTCTACAACTTGCCGATAGCCTTTGGGAAGTCATAGCTGGAAATAAAATCTCTGCCATGAGCAAAAAACCAGCTGCAGAGTTAGTTGCAATCACGCAACATTTTTCTAAAACCGCTACCAAGATTTTGGAAAGTTTAAATAAGTTATCACTAGAAGTGTAAAAGCTATAAAGTGAACAGCGAAATCGTTCTCGTTCCAATTTTCAAAAGTTCTGCAGACGTCGTTCACCTAATCGAAGCACATCACGGCGTAGACTAGCCCATTGGGTATGTAGATACTACTATAAATTCGTTACAGCAGCTATGGATGCGAACAACCATGTGCTTATGTTCAAAGCGAGTAAACACCAAACTACACTGTACATTAGACCGTACCTCAAAAAAAAAAAGTGCACCGTAAACCAGCGAATATGACGCATTTGTGCAAGACAATTACGAAAAAATTTTTTTTTTTTTTGACCGAACGTAGGGGTCGCGCATTGACATATTTCTTCATATCTCTGGTGTTTACAGTCGGATTTTAAAGTTTGGTACAACAATGTTTTTTGTCTCAAGAAGATCAATATGACCTTTTTAGAAGTCATAGACCTCAGGTGTACCGTTCTAGTACTTACCCTCCAGATTTCAGTTCCTACCATCCTAAAGTGCCATTCTTATATCAAAAAAATAAAGCTCTTAAAATATCATTTATCTTTTGCCCAGGATGTATATCGAAATTTCTAGCAGAACTATTTTTAAAAAATTTTTGAAAATTTTTTTGCCGAACGTAGGGCTCCCTTTTTTCATTTTCATCATATCTTCGGTATTAAAAGTCTGATCATATTGAATGACATATCGATGTTTTTGTTTAAAAGAGACCAATTAGTTTTATTCCAAAATAAAAAAAAATATTCCTACAAGTCCTTGGAAGGTCTTCAATTGATTTTGAGGAACTTTAAAGCTCGTAAAGAGCTCTAAAAGAGGTTTGAACACTATGTGTTGTGATTTTCTAAATGTACAATGTATTATTATTTGCACAGCCACATCGAAAATATCAATTTCAAACACTGGCTATACTTCTGACAGCTCTTCAGTTTTGATAAAATGTGGCCCATATGTTGTTCATCGGTGAACGCCAAAGCAGATTCATTTACTACATGAACAAAACGCTCGGTGTTTTGAGAATGGCATGGATAAGCTGTGAAGTTATATAGGTCTACTATAAAAAATAATCAAATTAAGTCATTTTCATTGTGCAAACCTGGTAATTTGATTAATTCGTTTGAATATTGCAATGATTCTTGCTGGTCTTAACAAAATATTCTCCGGGTGCGAGAAATACGCATTGTTTTATAAAAGGACGAACTGCCAGTTGAATATCTTATGGCTTCTTGTTAAAAAACATCCAACTTTCGACTTTTATCACAGTTATGCCGCAGATACAATACAAAATTTGTAACATCATACTCCGTTGGTAATTTAGTATTATTTCAGTCACTCGCAATAAAAGACGTTTTTTTAAATGTTTTTTGGCCAATTTTCATTGAAAATGATCAAAACTCTATAAATCTCTCGTTTGAAATAAATATTAGACGGACGCAATTTTTAACTGTTTTTTCACGGGGAAAAACGAATTGCAATAGCCAGTGTTTGAAATTGCTATTTTCAATGTGGCTGTGAAAATAATTATACATTGTATATTTAGAAAATCACAACAAAAATAGTGTTGATACCTCTGTTAGCATTGGCATAATTTTTTATTCTTTTACGAGCTTTAAAGTTCCTCAAAATCAATTCGAGGCTTTCCAAAACTTTGTAGTAATATTTTTTTTTTATTTTGGAATAAAAATAATTGGTCTCTTTTAAACAAAAACATCGATATGTCAATCAATATTATCAGACTTTTAATACCGAAGATATGATGAAAATGAAAAAAGGGAGCCCTACGTTCGGCAAAAAAATTTTCAAAAATTTTTTAAAAATAGTTCTGCTAGAAATTTCGATATACTTCCTGGGAAAAAGATTAATGATATTTTAAGAGCTTTATTTTTTTGATATGAGGATGGTTCATTAGGATGGTAGGAACTGAGATCTGGAGGGTAAGTACTAGAACAGTACACCTGCGGTCAATGACTTCTAAAGCGGTCATATTGATCTTCTTGAGACAAAAATATTGTTGTACCAAACTTTAAAATCCGACTGTAAACACCAGAGATATGAAGAAATATGTCAATGCGCGTTCGGTCAAAACAAAAAAAAAATTTTTTTCGTAATTGTCTTGCACAAATGCGTCATATTCGCTGGTTTACGGTGCACTTTTTTTTTTTACATAAGAGGTGGTACGGTCTACTGTTCATAATACAACAAACTAAAGAACTCCATCAGTGCAACGGCGAATGATGGAGGTATCACCACACGCCGTTTATTCATAGATGACAGACAATAACATTAACTTTTTAATCGACAGTGGTGCATAAGTTTCGGTACTCCCTGCCCATATATACAAAGACAAAAGAAAAAGTCCGATTTAATTTTGACAGTAGCAAACGGGAGCACTATTTCGAGAAACGGAAAAAATTAATTAGCGTTAATTTAAAACTCAGACGTGAATTGCCTTTTGACTTTGGACTTTCTAACAAAGTACGGACTACTGGTTGACGAACACAAAAAACTTATTGGTCCTTTAACGAAACTAACTGATACTAACCATCTCAGCATACTCCGAAACACCGTTACCCAAATTATTTACACTAGACAACAAATATACACGAAGCAATTCAACAGTAATGCAATTGCAACAAATGTTGCCATGACCCATGTTACTATACCGAAACTTCACATGGAGAAACTTTTTCAAAACTAGTTGGCGGCACGTTTGTGACAAGTTTTATGCAACGCAGCGTGCTGCAATTTATAGCATCAACTTGTTGTGTTTTTTCTTTAGTCATTCTGTACAATGCTAAAAACTTGGAATCACTTTGTTGCAGCTCTTACTGCCACGAACAATCTGCTGTTTATATTTTTTTTAATGTACGGATGGACCCAAATCTTTTTTTGATGTTTGTTTTTTGCGTAAGAAATAATTGTACTTTGGGGCCACCCCGCTTGTTTTTTTTTGGGCCCTTAGGCAAAATTATGTCTTTTTCAATACAAATAATCAATGTTGCGTTGAAACATGTCTTGCTCTTCTGAAAGCATAGGTTGCAATTAGTTCTGAATTGCAGTCGTTTGAAACTTTATTAATAATTTTGTTGCAATTGCATTACTTTACAATTGCTCCGTGAGGAAAAGGCCTTACTCGAAACTTGATTTGGTCAAAGCCTACCAATGGCCCCAAATGACGTCCACAAGACAGCCATAACAACACCTTTCGGAATGTTCAAGTTTCTCCGAATGCTTTTTGGGTTGAGAAACTTAGCGCAAACATTTCAAAAATTTATACACGAAGTGTTACAAGGACTGGACTTTATTTTTGTTTACTTGGACGATATTTTAATAGCTAGCGAGACAAAGACAGAACACATTCAACACCTAACACAAGTTTTCCACAGACTTAAAGATTACGGTTTAAACAACAAAATTAACAAATGTATTTTCGGAGCTACTGACATAAATTTTTTAAGTTACAACATTTCCAGACAAGGTATCCGACCTTCAGAAGAACGAACAGAATGTATACGAGACTACCCACAACCCGTTACAATAAAACAAATGCAAAAGTTTATTAGTATGACGAACTACTACCACAGATGTATTCCGAAACATGCATACATGCTAGGTCCAATTTATGACATGGTCACCATAGCATCAAAAACAAAAAATAAACACTTACACTGGACTGACAATACACAACATGCTTTCAAAACAATCAAAGATAGTTTTGCAAAGCAAACACTACTTAATCAAATTAATAGTAATGTAAAATTATCAATTGCTTTAGATGCATCAAACACCGCCGTCGGTGGCGTGTTACAACAGAACAACGAAGTACTCGAACGATTTGCATTCTTTTCAAAAAAACTTTCACAATCAGAAACTAAATTTAATACATTCGACCGAGAATTACTGGTCATATACCTAACCATTAAAGACTTCAGACATCATCTCGAAGGTAACAATTTCACAGTATTTATAGATCACAAACCTTTAATCAATGCAATCAATTCAAAAACAGAACGTAGTCCCAGACACTTCGAGTACATTTCACAATTTACAAATGACATCAAACATTTCAAGGGTACAGAAAATATTGTAGCAGATGAACTGTCACGAGCCGAAATAGAAGCTTTCACTTCTACAGACATCAATCTCAGAACATTACACAAAGAACAAACTACAGATACAAAACTACAAGAGATATTAGACAGCCATAAGTACAATCTCAAACAAATACACATACCTGTTCTCAATCTCAAAATTTGGTGCGAACAAATAAATTCACTTACACGACCTTACATACCACAAACACTACGGAAACAGGTTTTCGAATAGTTACACAACATATCATGATATAATGAAAAGAAGGTAGCCTTGACAACTGCCTTTTTTCTCACGAGAGTCGATTGGCTACTGTCAAAAAGTCAGCTGTTCATGCAACGAAGCACCAGCCCTAAAATAGCAACGTTGCTGGAGCTGTCAAAAATTTTAGCAACGAATGGAGGGGAAATTCAGAGGCTTAAATGATGTATTAAAAACGATTAATTAACGCTAATAATGATCATTAGTAGAGGATTTGGAACAGATTTCATCGTTTATTGCCCAAACTGTAAATAAATTCCAAAATCTAAGTAAACCATTTCAAAATAAATAATTTCTGTGATATTTTTCTATGACTATCTCTTGTGGAAACTTTCTTGAGAGTACATTAAAGAAAGGATTATGGCTTCACTAGTACGTAGTGGAGAGGATTAGAGTCTATAGTGGCCAAACCTTCGATGGTGCGTAAACCAAGAGTAAACCATATTTTTAAGAAAATTTTTCCTGTCATAGCAATGTGATTGCCATTTCAAAGAAATATTTAGTATAAAAATTATAGATGGAAATGACTTCATCATTAGGTTTTGGATATGATTAGGATCGATAGTGGCCAAACCTTCGATGGTGCGTCAAGTCAGAGTATGCCATCCTTTTACAAAATATTTTCCCGTCATAACGTTGCGACTGTCACTTCTGGGAATCATTTGGTATAGAAGTTCCAGTGAAAAAATTAATTTCAGCATAAGGTTCTGGACAGGATTAGGACCTATAGTGGCCAAACCTTCGATGGTGCGTCAAATCGAAGTATGTCACGGCTACCTCCTTTCCTTATATCATGACAACATATCACACCCAGGAACACGAGCATCACGACGCCTACTAACACTAAGATATTTCTGGCCAACAAGTTACAGAAATTAACAAGTGGTCACAGGAATGTGTTAGATGTCAGCGTTCAAAAATACACAAACACACGAAAACAACTCCAGATAAAATCAGTATACCACACGGCCGCTTTGAACATATCCCACATTGACATAGTTGGTCCTTTACCAATATCGAAAGGATATAGATATCTACTTACCTTAGGTGACAGGAATACACTATACAGTAGAGGGTTTTCTTAGTCAGTTAAAGACTTCTCTCATTGCATCAAACAATCAGACAAATTGGGTCTCAGAATTACCAATAGTTCTTTTGGTTGTCCGATCTTCAGTCAATGAAGATATAAAAGCGTCACTAGCTGATATGTTTTATTGACAGACACTCAGATAACCGAAACAGATAGTATTACACAAAGATGAAAATTTAAATCTTTCGTATATGCTCCCACAAATAAAAAAAGTTATCGAAGACAGACAGTCACACATTTCACATTATAACACAAAATTTCAACAATATATCCCCAAAGAATTAAATAATTGCAAATTTGTATTCGTCAGAAACGACACCATCCATAGGAAGCTTTAAGGACCCTATGATGGATCTTTTGAGGTGACAGAACGTACACCAAAATATTTTAAAATACCTAAAAACAACTCACATGTTACAGTTAGCGTAGATAGATTAAAATCCGCATTAGTAAGCACAGAAACTATTCAAACACTTCCAACAAAACATAAACGAAAAGTACACTTTAACTTATACCAGAACACAGTACAATTTTTTTGAGGAAGGGCAATAATGTGGTGCCCTCAAAACCACATATAAAACATACAGTTAACACTGCATAAGAACACTATACACAAAAACACCTTATGTTAAAATTAATTTATCAATAAAATGTAAGATATCTTTTATTTCTAAGTTTTCAAAATATTAGGGGTATTCGCACTGCCTTGGGTAGTTGAGTAGATTGGCAAATGCCACACATTTTGTTTTTGTAAAAGTGCCATTGTACCCAAGTGCTCATCTAACAATCTACTCTAGCTGACCCCCTGACTTGTTTGGGTAGATTGATTTTTTTTAAAATTGAGTACTTTTTTCATGGGTTACTACCTTTTCCAAAAGTAGGCAATAATTGAATTGACAAAAAACTAAAACAAAGTAAACAAATTATAAATTATAAATTATAAAAATTATTGAATGCCGCAAAGTTCACGTTAAAAATTACTCCTATATAAAATAACTTTTTTACGCTCGTACAATGGCCTAAATTTTGCGCTCATAAAATGACATGAATAATATGGTGGCAGCTCTTTTCTAGCTGCCACTCATCTCTAATCTGCTGTTATTCTACAACGTACTCAATTGCAGTTAAGGGTGCTCGCAGTAATCAAAAGTACTCAATCTACCCGTAAACTACCCAAGTCAGTGTGAACAGTGGCGTAGCTAGGGTTGGCGGCAACCGGGGCGGAAACTTAATTGTGCACACCTTTAGAAGATTTTTTTTTATAAAATAAGTCTATGAATCATAGTACATATTTTATTTATTTATTTATTCAACTATAAATATTATTGTTTTACAGTTACTTAATATTAACTAACAAAGTTATAATAATATAATGTTAAAAATGGCTAAGCATAATAAAATTCTTTAAAGAGGCCCTACTCTGGGTTATATCAATATTTATACAAAAGGAATTAAAAGAAGCGCTCATATTATAAACTGGATCCTGTCTACCATAGTTTGTTCGGCGATAGGAAATTTGAAAAACATTTCTTTGCCTAAAATTCCTTTCAGGCGCATATATTTTACATAAAGCAAGCAGTGGTGCACAATCTAAGTGATTCATTACTACATCACGCGCAAACATAGCCAGAAAATACTTCCGTCTAAACTTCCGTCTAAGGTTTTTAAACTTAAAAGTGCACAACGAGAATCATAAGTTGACATAAATTGCCAACTAGTGAAGTTTTCTAAGCGTCAGCCGAGTAAAACTTTGAATATTTTCAATTCAAGAAATATGTAGTGCATATCTTGGATCCCAAACCACTCATAGACTTTAGAGTGAAAGTATCTGAGAACTCCTTTGTGTTACGCATAATGAAACCCATCATCGCATTAGCTTTAGAAATAATAGCGTCGTAGTGCTTACAGAAAGTTAGTTTTTTGTCAAACATGATAATGAATGATGATGAAATCAACTCTTAAGAATCTTTCGGTGCTTAAAACATAAGTTCCTGCAATTAACTGTTGTTTTATGGTGAATGACATATATTACATTTAGCCACATTAAAATATAACTTGTTAATATCACACCACTTCTGCAAGCCGTCTTAGTCCTGTTGAATAAGTTGACAGTCGATAAAGGTATTAATAGTCTTAAATATCTTTACGTCATCAGCGTACATTAGGCATTTCGAACTTTTAATATAGTTCGGTAAGTCGTTAATAAACAAGACAAACAAAAGCGGGCCTAGATGACTACATTGCGGTACACCAGAAAAATTATCAATATATTTGGAGAGCTTACTTTCTATCCTGACTGCTTGTCTGCGACCAAATAGGTAATTTTCGAAGCAACCTCTACAAAAATGACATATTTTAGAAGAGATTAAAAAAATAAACAAAACTATGCTATCCATGAATATTTGATAAAAGAAGTAAGAATCTAAAATTTTCAGGAGAATTTTCTCTGAATTGTTGATTGAAAAATTGAAATTGAAAAATTTACTATCAGTTAACCACACAATATCACACACACACAAAATTGGCCATTTCAGCCCTTGAAAGGACTTTGACCGAGCTTCATATGATCAATTGTGTTGTGTGTGTTATTAATTGTTTGCACACAATTGACCGAGAACTGGACCTAAATTTTTTATGCCGACTCCGAACGGCTAAAGGGTCAACCATAATAGGCTCGAGCTGGCTCCATCTAACATCAAAACTTTACGAAAAGCCAACTTGAGATCTGTCAAATCGTTAATTTAACCAAATTGACTTGAGCTAGCTCGGGCTTAAGTCTATAGCATTTCTCTATTATTCAACAGACCTGCGTCATTTTTTCTTGCTATTTTTTATTAGAGCACTAAATAAACACAAAGCAACAAGCGCTTTGAGTCGCTCTCTCTGCAGCCAGCTCAAGTTAACGAAACTTGACGAAAAAGCTGGCTGGAGCTATGGCTGCTACGTACAATTTCTATGCGTTCGTAGAAAATTTGACATTGGCTGCAGCCAGCTTGAGCCTATTTTGGTTGAGCCTTTAAGTTCAGTTTCTCAAGAAGCTTTTTAGGGATCGAACTCGGATTCCGAGCATGCCAAGCCAAACCACACAATATCAGTTTTAAATAATTGAAGAATTGACATTATGAAGTTATAAAAGCTAAAGTTATTTTAATGTAGAAAACTTTGAAAATTTACGAAAAATTTTGCATAATTCAAGAAAAAATAGGACCTGGAAGCAAAACGTTGACAAATTTTCCCTAGTGACCCTGAATAACTTTTAATATAAATATTTTTTCGAAATCAAACCCCATTTTCAACATAAAATTTAAATGAAAAGTTAAAATAAAATATTAAAACTCACTTATTAACATTTTTCATAATTTTTATCAATTTCTTTATAGTATCTTTATTTATCTCCGCTTGGAATTTTATAGACAAGATTGAGGTCTGTTACATTTGACTACTTTATAAATATCACCATAAATACCACCATAAATATCTCAGTATCACAATATTACAGTGATACCAAATTGATATCAGAAATTTGTTTCATTCTCATTATTTACATAATTCCTAAAGCAAACTTGCCTAGGTTGGACAAAGTCAAGAGTTGGCTCAAAAAGAGCTGGCAATCCCAATAAATCTGTTGATTCTTCAAATTCGGTGATTGAAAACAAAATTTAATTTCAATAATTAGAATAATTTTTAATTGACTGTGCATCTTGTCTTCTCTTAAAACTGTATTTTTGATAGTTTTTGTTGGCTGATTTGAACATAATAATAATTATTTTAGTAAAATAAAGGAGCCAGAAAACCATCTTAGACTTTTAAATAGACATCTTCAAAATAAAATAAAAAAAAGTCAGAACGCCATAAATTATCATAGAACGCCATTTATTTAATTTAAATAAAAAATGTAATGAATTTAAATCAATTTAATTTTTTAGAAATTTTTTAAGCAAGTAAAAAGTTAATTAATGATTTTTAAACTAGTAGTTTTATGTAACAGTATACCTAAAACATATTACTATTCACAATTATGTTCTAGCAGGTTAAAAGCTGTACATGAGGTTTGTTTCATGATATATAGACTCAGAACTTAGTAATCATAAAGTATCTTTTTATTCTTAACATTTATGACTTTGCTGTTCAAATATAAAACGGAAGTCATTGAGGTGTGTTCTTTTTATTAAAAAAAAACAAAAATTATGTGGTAAAAAGTTCTTTTGCCAAAGTTTGCACCCCATTTTGGCGTCCACCCGGGGCAGAGACGTAGAAAAAGAGATAAACTCTGGCACACCAAACGAATTAATAAGCCAAGTGAAATAGAAAAGTTAAAGTTTTTTGATCAAATACAAACAAGTTTGAGCTTATATATCATATTCGATGGTACTTACTTCATAAAATGCAATATTAAAAAGAAAAAAAACTGAAACAATTTCAAATATATGGAAGTACTTCAGTTAACATTTTTATAGAATATACAATATTATTAACCGCGTTTAATGTTTGAAACGATATTTTAATATGCATTAATTATTTAAGTGGCAAATCATTTTCCGCTTTAAGACATCCACCGAATCACAAAACTTAATGAAGCTGTAGCTATTGTTGAAATCACTACACATACATCGTAAAGGGTCATGAAGAGCAAAATTTGAAGTGCACCGACTCAACTTAAAAAGCAGAAATTGTCTAGATCCTCTTCTTGGGATGTTAAAGTTTAGAGATGAGAGAAGATATTGAGAGTCAATTTCACCTCAAAGTAATTTAAATATTAAGGTGACATTAAGCATCATTCTTTTGCTTCTTATGGAAGGCAGTAAAATTTGCTTTAGGCGGGTTTCATACGAAGGAAGAATAATATTTGGATTCCAACGATGGTGACGTAAAGTAAAAACTGTTTTTGTACCGATTCTATTGCATCTATTTGGACGCTATATTGTGGTTTCCATACTACGGATGCATATTCAAGAATTGGTCTTACGAGAGATATATATAGTAATTTAGTAGTGAAAGGATCATTGAATTACTTAACTTAACTTACTTTACTTAACATCATTTTTATTCGTCACTTAAAGTAACTTTACATTATCCTACTGTATGTAACGACAGGTGAGAACAAAAATGTGATCAAATTTCATTTCACTTGCATTGTTATATTTTGTGAGAAGAAATTCATATTTCCTGTTAAGACTTTCACACAGAGTAACATCACACTTTTCATAAAACTATTTGATTTTAAAAGAAAAAATAGAAGTCAATTCACTTTTGAAGACCATCCCAAATGACTTGCACTCTAGCTACAAAAAACGTTGTTTTTATTTAAACTTTAAGGCTGCGCGCATAGTGAAGCTTGTGATCGTTGCTGTGAGCGAAGAGATTTGCTTGCGAAAAACTGTTTCATACTTCCTTATGTCGGTGCGCATAGTGAAGCATACGAGCGTTGTGTTTCAATGCGTTTCAAAGCTGTTATCGCAATAGTTTCGCAAGCAAACGCATCGCACCACTTTTTCGAACGTTTGCTTGCGAATGTATGTGCATTAGACCAGTGGCGTAGCTAGGGTTGGTCGCACCCGGGGCGGAAACTAAATTGTGCACCCCTTAAGAAGATTTTTTTTTATACAATAAGTCGATGAATCTTACTACATATTTTCGAATCAACCTCTAAAAAAATGACATATTTTAGAAGAGATTAAAAAAAACAAAACTATGCTATCCATGAATATTTGATAAAAGAAGTAAGAATCTAAAATTTTCAGAAACTTAAAGAATTTTTTCTGAATTGTTCCAATATTTTTGTCTCCGGGCTTATAAGTTGTGAGAGACAAATGTACTTAGAGTAAACCACACAATATCAGTTTAAATATAAAAACTCTAGTTAGTTGAATATAGAAAACTTTGAAAAAATTACGAAAAATTTTGCATAATTGAAGAAAAAATAGGACCTGGAAGCAAAACGTTAACAAATTTTCCCTAGTGACCCTGAATAACTATTAATATAATTATTTTTTTTTTCGAAATCAACCCCCATTTTCTATATAAAATTTAAATGAAATATTAAAATTCATTTATAAACATTTTTCATAATTTTTATCAACTTCTTTATAGTACACTGAGGAAAAATGTGTTAAAATTAAATGAAAGTGTGTTCATATCTAACGAATTTGTTTTTGAAATAGAGCTTGAAATAAATTCAAAAAAATTAAACAGAGCTGTTTTTAAAGTTAAATTCAAAACAAAAGTTTTTGTTTTTAAAACAATGTTTTTTCTATGAAAACCAAATTTAAAACAAACATTTTAAAATAAAAACTCATGTTTTAAAGCATATTTTTTTCGATGCCATTTTATTAACTTTTCCGAGTTTTAGCACCAGATTCACAACCAACTACCCCCGGGACCTTCCGAATACCAAATGTAAACTTAATTCGATGAAGTTTGCATTTGAAATATTTTAATATTTAATTTATTAGTTTTTATTTTATCATATGTTCGATATTTGTCAAACCAATTCAAAAAATTCAAAAATTGTCATTGAATTCAAATGTTTGTTTGTTTTTTCAAAAAAATAATAAGAGAAAAATAAAAAAAGAAAGGAGTTTATAGGTAGGTGAAAATTAAACACACTTGTTTTAAATATTGTTTTGTAGAAAAACAAAGGCGTTAAATTTCTATTTTAATATTTTTTGTTTAATTTTTAAGTATGTTTTTTTTCTCAGTGTATCTAAATTAATCTCCGCTTGGACTTTTATAGACAAGATTGAGGTCTGTAACATTTGACTGCTTTATAAATATCACCATAAATACCACCATTAATATCTCAGTATCACAATATTACAGTGATACCAAATTGATATCAGACATTTTTTTTCATTCTCATTATCTACATAACTCCCAAAGCAAACTTGCCCAGGTTGAACAAGGTCAAGACTTATGAATGGCTCAAAAAGAGCTGACAATTCCAAGAAATCTGGTGTTTCTTCACATTCGTTGATTGAGAACAAAATTTAATTTTAATTATTAGAATAATTTTTAAGGAACTATGCATCATATCGAGCCATAACCGCGAAAAAGATGTAACCAGCAATTTCCAAAAATTTTCTGAAAAGTTCTGGAGAAATGTATTGCTTACAAAACAACTGACGCCTCCATTCATCATACTCTGAAAATCATGCAGGTTTTCGAAACTTAATGGTTTTAGAAATGTCTACTCTGCTAGCAAGTTTGAACACTTCTTAACCTGAATATAAGATGTAAAAAAGTGCTTTTTTATAAAACTTAATGAAATATAAAAAAAAGGGTTTTTACATTTTTAATTTTGTACTCCATCTTAATATCATGAAAATTTTAATATAATTTGTTTGGAAATTGCACCCCTAACCAATGAAAAATTACATATGGAATTGACTTGGGTTTTAGTGTGAGCGTTTATATTGAACAAAATTTAATATAAAGTTTAAGTTTGTCTCAATAAAAACGAAGTCGTGGTGATGGTAAAAAATATTTTCATTCACTTTTGCACCCTCTTGATATTCAAATATAAAACCGAAGTCATTGAGGTGTGTTCTTTTTATTAAAAAAATCAAAAATTATGTGGTAAAAAGTTCTTTTGCCAAATTTTACACCCCATTTTGGCGTGTACCCGGGGCGGACCGCCCCCCCCGCCCCCCCCCTTGCTACGCTACTGCATTAGACCGTATCACCTTGTATGGCAGAAAAATAAACCTATTTTGACCCCGCCTCAATCGTTAGATATTTGAAAGACATTTTCGAAAAAAATATTTTTTTTTTTTTTAAAGTGGTCCCTATGGTGCTATTTTGGTTTTTTCGTTATATCTTCGGTGTTTCTTGTTCGATCCGGAAGATTTTATATCTGTGTGGTTGTTGGTGCTATCCAAATATTTTCTGATGTTTTTTTCACCTGAAATGTTTTTTTCGACTGATTACGCAATCGATCTTCGTTCCTTCCATATTATTCTGCTCCAAAAAGTCCAACAAATTAAAGCTTATAAAAAATCATTATAACCATGGGAAGAAATGACATCGAAAAAATGGATTTTAGGAGCACTTCCGACGTATTTTGCAAAGAATAACACTGGATCATAATAATTTTTTTTTAATTTTCGAAATTGGAACTTCGGATTTAAGATTTAAGATTTCGAATTTAAGGTGGCTATAGCGGTCACTTCATATCAAAAAGTAAATCGGTATTTTTCAGTGATCAATAAAATCGACCTTTAATTCGCATAAAACGTGCAAAAATACTTAATTAAAACAAAATACATTTCCGTAAGCGTGACGTGGACAGAAAAAATTTCAAACAAAACGAACTGTGGTGGAATACGCGTTGTTTCTTCAGCATAATTAAAAAGTCAAACGCAGTGCATTCACAGAAAAATATAGGACGAAGTTTGAAGATTGTGGCAATGCGCAAAAATACCAATAGTGTCGAGAACCCACAATCGAAGCCAAATTCGGCAATTTCGTGGTCCCAACCACCAACCTCACATCAACTATAGCAGCACAACTTGCACTGAAATGATCGACTGGTCAAGAGTTCAGATCAATGAGCCGCCATGTCTCCAGTTTTACAAGCAAGACCAACTTTCTGATCTACAGTATTCAGACGAAATCATTAAAATTCCAGGTGAGCACCAGAGAAAACATTAGTTAAATAATTGAATGATGTTATGTTGACGTCATAATTTAATCCGTTTGTATCACGTTTTATTTTCGACAGATTATCTTTGCCACTCGCAAAACAACGAGCGTTTCGTTCAAATAGTACATAAGTCGGCCACAGCAGTCACTGACGAAAATCGATTGGGGCACATTTTCGCGAAACTTGACAGTTGCGAGCGTTACAGCCACCTTGAATCCCGAAAAGATTTCGAAAATTCAAAAAAAAATT
Organism: Tetanocera ferruginea; assembly: GCA_958299015.1. Lineage (NCBI taxonomy): Eukaryota > Metazoa > Arthropoda > Insecta > Diptera > Sciomyzidae > Tetanocera > Tetanocera ferruginea. Next base: position 84,372,803 of record OY282643.1, read on the forward strand.
TGATTATGATCCAAAGTGTTATTCTTTGCAAAATAGGTCGGAAGTTCTCCTAAAATTCATTTTTTCGATTTCACTTCTTCCCATGGTTATAATGATTTTTTCAAAGCTTTAATTTGTTGGACTTTTTGGAGCAGGATAATATGGTAGGAACGAAGATCGATTGTGTAATCAGTCGAAAAAAAACATTTGAGATAAAAACAACATCAGAAAATATTTGGATAACACCAACAAATACACAGATATAAAATCTTCCGGATCGAACAAGAAACACCGAAGATATAACGAAAAAACCAAAATAGCACCATAGGGACGACTTTAAAAAAAAAAAAATATTTTTTTCGAAAATGTCTTTCAAATATCTAACGATTGAGGCGGGGTCAAAAATAGGTTAGTTTTGGTGATACGCTCTAATGTGCATTTTGTTTTTGTTTAATTCTTGCGAATTTTAATTTGTTATGTTCTCGCATCGAAGGAAGATAAAAAAAACGTTTATGCATTTTATTTAGTTTTTTTCGAGTTCCTCTTTGGGACTCAACTGAACGAACACACAGAAAGGCTTCACTGTGCGCACCCAAACGCATTGCAAAACGCTTTTAACAGAATAGCCTCAAAACGCAAGTAAAATGCTTTGCTCACAGCAACGCTTATATTCTTCACTATGCGCGCTGCCTAACACATTGACATGACGAACACACAGTGCGATAGTGTAATGTAGCTTTTACCGTTCTATAGAAATAGAAAAATTGTATTATATGAAAAATTTTATGAATATTACATTTTAATTATTTTATTTTCTCTTTTTATCGTAGATGAAGAAGGTCAAGATGCTGGAGGCCTCCTTCGAGAATGGTACGTTATTATATCAAGGGACATTTTCAATCCCATGTACGCATTATTTTGTGTTTCACCGGGAGATCGAGTTACGTACATGATTAATCCTTCAAGTTATGCAAATCCGAACCACTTAAGCTACTTCAAATTCGTCGGTCGTGTTATTGGTAGGTCCTGATCGTATATGATATTATATTAAATCATATTATATTATATTATATTATATTATATTATATTATATTATATTATATTATATTATATTATATTATATTATATTATATTATATTATATTATATTATATTATATTATATTATATTATATTATATTATATTATATTATATTATATTATATTATACTAAATTATATTTTATTATATTATATTATATTATATTATATTCTAATATATAAAAATCTCGTGTCACGGTGTTAGTGTATGAACTCCTCCGAAACGGCTGGGCCGATTTTAATGAAATTTTTTTTGTGGATTTGGGGGGTATGAGAATCGGTTTTAAAGTATTTTTCAACCTCCTACCCGCGGTGGGCGTGGTACTTCTTTAAGAACACAAAGTTTTGGTGTTAATTTTGTCAATAAATCACACAACTATCCAACTCGGTACGAACTTACTATTGAGTCGTGACCTTTGACTGTCAAATTTGGGTGATCTTTGAGGAGGGGAGGGGTTGGGGAAACAAAATTTTTTGATACCACATAGATTTGGAACTAAATGTCGTATAACAATAAAACTCAGTATGTAGTGACTGATTGTTCAGGTCTGGAAAAGTGGAAAACGGGGCGTGGCTCCACCAATTCAATTAAAATTTTCGATACAGAAATTTTCGATACAGCCATAGAAGTAAAAGTCACAGAACATTTGAACTCAGAATGGAGTTACTATTTGGTTGTGTTCTGCTATTGGAACGGGCATTGTACAATAGGTGTGGATCCGTCCATATAAGAAAAATTTGTTTTAATTGAGTTGCTTTGGAAATAATAAGCAAATATTAGAGAAACTCGGTTTGGAGTAACTATTTGATGATATCCTACTACTCAGACATACTCGCGGGATACAACACAATGGGTGTGGTTCCGCCCATAGAAAACAATTTTTTTATATTATAAATAGCTTTGGAAATAATGGTCACTCAGAGTGGAGTTTCTATTCGTTGATGGCCTTCTATTGGCAAACTGAAACAGACATTGGATAAGAACGGTAGCAACGCGCCGGGTACCAGCTAGTTATATTATATTATATTATATTATATTATATTATATTATATTATATTATATTATATTATATTATATTATATTATATTATATTATAATATATTATATTATATTATATTATATTATATTATATTATATTATATTATATTATATTATATTATATTATATTATATTATATTATATTATATTATATTATACTTACTTACTTACTTAGATGGCGCTTACAACCGTTGGTCGGTTTTGGCCTGGTCTAAGAATTTGCGCCAGCCTCTTTTGTCGTGCGCTTGCTGGCGCCAGTTGGAAATTCCAAGCGTCGTCAGGTTATCCAATGCCTGGTCTTTCCAACGGAGATGCGGTCTTCCTCGTCTGCGTTGGCCACCGATGGGTACCGAATCCAATATTTTTTTCGCTGGAGCTTCGTCGTTCATTCTCTCGACATGACCTAGCCAGCGAAGCCGCTCTATTTTAATACGCTTGACTATATCGATGTCGGCATATAGCTCATACAACTCGTGGTTCCATCGTATTCGGTACTCGCCATTGACGCAGATTGGACCATAGATCTTGCGAAGGATTTTTCTCTCGAACGCTCCTAAAGTCCTTTCATCAGAGCTGCTCAACGTCCAGGTTTGTGATGCGTATAGTAGGACGGGCATGATTATTGACTTATAGAGCGTCAGTTTTGTTCGTCGAGAGAGAGCTCTGCTTCTCAATTGCCTACTGAGCCGAAAGTAACACCTGTTGGCAAGAGTTATCCTTCGTTTAATCTCAATACTGATATCGTTGGAGGAGTTAACACTGGATCCCAGGTAAACAAAGTCCTTCACTACTTCAAAGGAGGTGTTGTCAACAGTGACGTGTTTTCCAAGACGCTGGGACTGTTTGTTTGTTGACACGAGATACTTCGTTTTATCTGCGTTCACTGCAAGACCCATTCGACTCGACTCTTTTTCTAGCCTGGAGAATGCTGCACTGACTTCGCGCGTATTTTGGCCAATGATGTCAATATCATCAGCATACGCCAGCAGCATAACGCTCTTATAGAAAATTGTGCCGCTGCGTCTCAGGTCAGCAGCTCGGATGATCTTCTCCATTACTATATTAAAAAAGTCGCACGATAAGGAATCACCTTGTCTGAAACCTCGCTTGGTATCGAACGGAAGGGAGAGGTCCTTCCCGATTTTCACTGCGCTGCTGGTGTTGTACAGTGTCATCCTGCAAAGACGTATTAGCTTGGCAGGAATACCAAATTCAGACATGATTGAGTATAGGTGACTCCTTATTGGACTGTCGAAGGCGGCTTTGAAATCGACAAAGAGATGGTGCGTGTCGATTTGTTTTTCGAGGGTCTTTTCCAAGATTTGTCGGAGCGTGAAGATCTGGTCAATGGTGGACTTTCCAGGTCTGAAGCCACACTGATAAGGTCCAATCAGTTGGTTGACGATGGGCTTCAGTCTTTCACACAATACGCTCGACAGGACCTTATATGCGATATGTAGAAGGCTAATCCCACGGTAGTTGGCGCAAATGGTGGGATCGCCTTTCTTGTGGATTGGGCAGAGCACACTGAGGTTCCAATCATCTGGAATGCATTCTTCCGACCATATTCTGCATAGAAGTCTGTGAATGCATTTAAACAGAGCTTCGCCACCGGTCTTAAACAGCTCAGCCGGTAGACCATCGGCTCCTGCGGCTTTGTTGTTTTTAAGCCGAGCTATAGCTGTTAAGACCTCGTTATAGTCGGGCAGCGGAACTTCAACGCTGTCATCCATAATTGGGGTTTCCGGGATATCATCTCCACTGGCGGGATTGTTGTCAGCGTCGCCATTTAAAAGACTAGAGAAGTGTTCCCTCCATAGCATCAGTGTTCTCTGGATATCTGTCACTAGATTCCCATTCTCATCCTTGCAGGAAGAGGCTCCGGTCTTAAAACCATCGGCCAGGCGTCTTATTTTTTCGAAAAATTTTCGAGTCTCATTCCTGTCGCCATGCATCTCAATTTTCTCGCACTCAACGCATTTCCGCCTCTCGTTTTTTTCGCCTGAAAATGCGTCTCTCTTCCCTCCTCTTCTCTCGATATCGCTCCATAACAGCACGCGTTACAACCGACTGCAGGGTGGCTTTGTAGGCGATGTCCTTCTCTGCAGTGGCGTCGCGACACTCCTGGTCGTGCCACTGGTTTCGGCGAGGGCGGTGGTAGCCTATCACCTCTTCGGCAGCCGTACGCATAGAGTGGGATATGTGCGTCCACTGTCCGCATATATCGTCGATCGGAGGAGTGCTTTCTTGAAGCAGGAGTGAGAGTCGATTAGCGAAGGCTTCGGCCGTCCGTTTTGACTGCAGCTTATCGACGTCTAGCTTTCTTTGTGTAGGATTGCGAGCATTCTTAGCTGCGCACAGACGTGTGCGGATCTTGGCTGCGACAAGATAATGATCCGAGTCTATGTTAGCACCACGGATCGTGCGTACGTCTAGTACACTGGAAGAGTGCCTTCCGTCAATCAAAACGTGATCAATTTGGTTGCATGTTTTTTGATCAGGGGACAGCCAAGTGGCCTTATGAATATTGAGATGCTTGAATCTAGTGCTACTAACGACCACGTTTCGTGCTGTGGCGAAGTCAATCACCTCATTCCGTTATCGGAAGTGTTGTCGTGGAGGCTGAACTTTCCGACTGTTGGACCAAATATGTTTTCCTTACCCACCTTGGCGTTGAAGTCACCAAGCACGATTTTTATGTCATGACGGGGGCAGCGCTCGTATGCGTCTTCAAGGCGCTCGTAAAAACTTTCTTTGGTCTCGTCATCTTTTTCTTCTGTCGAGCGTGCGCACATATTAGGCTTATGTTAAAAAATTTTGCCTTGAAGCGGATTATGGCAAGTCGTTCGTTCACAGGAGTGAATCGCAGGACATGATGCCGTATTCTCTTGCCAACTACAAATCCGCATCCAAACTCGTGCTTCTCCGCATGACCGCTGTAGTAGATATCACAGGATGCTTGCCGTAAGCAACCCTGTCCCTTCCATCGCATTTCTTGGATTGCAGTGATATCAGAATTATATCTTTCCAAGATATCAATCAGTTGGATAGAGGCACCATCCCAATTTAGGGTTCGGACATTCCAGGTGCATATCCGTAAATCATTATCAGGTTTTCGTTTGCGGTAGTCGTCATCAGATTTGGGGATCATTCTTTTATTTATTCTTAACTTTTCATTGAAATGGTTTTATTACATGGTGGGCTTCAAACCCCAACGCACAACCTTTGCTTGATGGCCAAAGGAAGCCCGCCGCTCAGATTCGCCGCAAAAGTTTATCGGGCGATAGTATTTTGACGTTACCAGGAGACACCACGCGGAGGTTTGAGTCGACTTGAGACGATTTCGACATGGATAATGCTGGCCTCGCCAAGTTGAGGCAGTCAGACACGTTGCCATGTGAAGATCGCCCCCTTATCTCCCCCTTATCTCCTTATATTATATTATATATATTATATTATATTATATTATATTATATTATATTATATTATATTATATTATATTATATTATATTATATT